>PVHP010008952.1:0-51750 GCA_004024765.1 Zapus hudsonius
TTCTTCTCCTTCCTTCCTTCCTTCCTTCCTTCCTTCCTTCCTTCCTTCCTTCCTTCCTTCCTTCTTTCTTTCTTTCTTTCTTTCCTTCCTTCCTTCTTTCTTTTCTTTTCTTTCTCCACCATACTTGACAACATGCTGATTGACCCAAACACTGGGCCTGCAACAGCAGCTGCTGTGTAAGGTAAAGAACACAACGGCTATTTCTTGCCTGGAAGACAGTGTTTCCAAGTATTCCTCTCCACTCTCTGGCTTTTACATTCTTTCTGCCACCTCCTCCACAAGTATTTTATTGGGGATTTTTGTATGTATGTTCATCAGGGATCTTGGTTTATAGTCTTGTTTTTATGGTCTCTATTTTTGCTCTGCTGGTTTCAGAGAACGAGATAAGGAGCATTGCTTCATTCTTTGTTTTCTGAAATAATTTGAGAGGCAGTGGTTTTAGTTCTTGTTTTTAAACTGATAAAATTCTGCAGTGATCTTATCTGGACCTGGACTTTGAGTGGGTAATTTTTTTTGATATCTTTAGTAGCGATAATTAGATACATTATATAAGCAAATCATATGACAGTACCCCAATTTCCCTCCTCCCTGTCCCCAAACCATTGGGGGTCCTTCTCGGTGGCCATACTGGATCAGTCCATGGGGTAGGGTGTTATGATTAGCTCAAGAGGTAGCCTGGTTCCCCCCTTTGTGTGTTGTTGCTGAGGTGGGCAATGTCTCTGGATATTCTCCCCCAAAATGGCTTTTATGATCTTCCCCCCAGATTCTGCCCTGAGTCATGGTGGGTGAGCTTTAAGTCTGCTTTATTGTTAAGATCTTAAGTGTCTCTTGACTTCTGCTTTGGGTTGTGTTGGAAATCATTGGGTCTGTCTTAATGACCTATACTGGGTTATCTGACTTGCTGTGGTGATAGGTCTCTTGTTTATCTTGACACTTTCTCACAGGTTTCATTTGGGACCTACATGATAGGCCCAGGGTGGTTTCATCTCTTGCCGGGATGTCAGCCATCATCTCATGTCTTGTTGGTGGAGATGGGTTGACCACGGCTCTGGCTAATTTTTAATTACTGCTTGCCATACAGTTCTGTTTATATTCTTATCTCATCTCACATTAACTTTGATAGGTTATATGCATCAAGAAACTCATCCATTGGCTGGGCATGGTGGCACACACCTTTAATCCAAGCATTTAGGAGGCAGAGGTAGAGGATTACTGTGAGTTCAAGGCCAGTTTGGGACTACAGAGTGAATTCTAGGTCAACATGTGTTAGAGTAAGATTCTATCTTGAAAAACAAAACAAAACAAAACAAAAACAACTAAGAAACTCATCTGACTCATGTGTGTCTTTTAGATCTTTCAATTTTATGGAATATAGGTTTTTGAAGTATGACCTTATGATTCAACCAATTTCATTTGTATATGTTAAAATTCCTCCTTTTTCATCTCTGATCTTATTGATTAGATGTATTTCTCTTTATTTTGTTTAATTTGGCTGAGGGCTTATTCATCTTAATTTATCTTTTCAAATAACCAACTCTTTGTTTCATCAATTTTTGAATATATATATGTATAATTTATTTCCAAGGAGAGAGAGAGAGAGAGAGAGAGAGAGAGAGAGAGAGAGAGAGAGAGAGAGAGAGAGAGAGAGAGAGAGAGAGAGAGAGAGAAAATGGGCATGTGGGTATGCCAGGGATTTAGCTGCGGCAAATGAACTCCAGAGCATGCACACTTTGTGCATCTGGCTTTATGTGGTAGGTACAGGGGAATTTAATCTGGGTTTTTATGCTTTGCAGGCAAGCACCTGAATTGCTGAGCCATCTTTCCAGCCTGTTTCATCAATTTTTAAAATATTTTTATATTTTTGCAAGGGAGAGAGAGAGTATTCTAGGGCCACTGTATATAAATTCTACACACATGCACCACTTTGTTCATCTAGCTTTATGTGGCTACTGGGCAGTTGAAACTGGACAGTCAGGCTTTGACAGTCAGCCGTCAGCAAGGGCTTTTAACTGCTGAGCCACCTCTCCGGCTTTCATCATTTTTTTTTTTCTCTTATTTCATTGATTTCTGCCCTGTTCTTGATTACTTCTTTCCTTCTGGTACTTTTGGGTTTATTTTGTTTTTGGTTTTCCAAAGCCTTGTTATTTATTAAAATTCTATCTGTTTTTGTAAAGTAGGCACTCAGAGTTATAAACTTTCCTATTAGGATAGCTTCCATTGTGTCCTATAGGTTTTGGCATGTTGTATTTTCATTTTTATTCAGTTCTAGGGGATTTTTTATTTTCTTCTTGATTTCTTCAATAAGCTATTTGTTGTTCAATAGTGTTGTTCAATCTCCAGGAGTTTATGTAGTTTTTATTTAGTGGGTTTTTTTTGGGGGGGAGATCTTTTTCTCTGTGGAGTTGGGATTTGGACCTTTGTCTTCATATATACAAAGCAAGCACTCTACAACTTTCTCCAGCCTTGTTGTTTTTCTTGTTAATTTCTAGATTCATTGCATTGTGGTCAGATAAAATACAAGGAGTTATTTCAATTGTCCTAATTTTTTTTGAGACTTTTTTGTGTCCTAATATGTGATCTTTTTTAGTGAAAGTTTCATGGGCTGCTAAGAAGAATGTGTATTCTGTAAAATTTGGATGGAATGTTCTGTAAATGTCTATTTAGCCCTATTTGACCTATAGTGTCTTTTCATTCCTTTATTTTTCTCTTTATTTTCTGTCTAAATGATAAGTCTGTTGGTGATAGTGGGGCATTGAAGTCTCTCACTATTATTGTGTTGAAGTTTACTTCTGCCCTTATATCTAGTAAATTTTGTCTCACAAGATTACAAGGACTAATACAGACAGCCCATGGAGGAGGATATCCAACTGATCAGGGATGGGGAGGGAGAGAATTGGGGAATTCGGGATAACAACGCATTGTTTACCCACTAAATAATGTAACTCATTATGGACAATAAATATATATTAAAAAAAGATTAGGTGCATCTGTGTTTGTTGCATTTATGTTTAGAATTGTAATGTCCTCTTGTTCCCTTGATCAGTATGAAGTGAATTTCTTTATCTCTTCTGATTGGTTTTAGTTTGAAGCTGGTTTGGTCACATATTAGAATAATTATACCTGCTTTGCTTCTTTTCCTGGTTCCATTGACTTGTAATATCCTTTTTGCTTTTTTTTTTTTTTGAGGTAGGGTCTTCTACCCCTGGCTGACCTGGAATTCACTGCATAGTCTTAGGGTGGCCTCGAACTCACAGAGATCCTCCTACCTCTGCCTCCCAAGTGCTGAGACTAAAGGTGTGCGTCACCACAACTCCTCGTGAAATATTCTTTTTCATCCTTTCACCCTTCACTGTCTTTGACTGTGATATGAATTTCTTGATTCCTTTTTCAGAAAAAAGAATGAATCCTATTTTCTGAATCAGCCTGTTAGTCTGTGTCTTTTGATTAAGGAGTTTAGACTGTTGATAGTCATAGTTATTATTAAAAAGCACGAGTTAATCTCTGTCATTTGAAGATTTTGTGTTTTGTGTTTTCTTGGTCTTTATTTGCTTAGCAGCTGATTCAGTGTTTGTTAGTTTTTGTTCCTCTGGTAGCCTCTTGAGTATGTTTATTCTTTTCTTTGTTGTGAAGTATTTCATTGAATATTGTCAATAGGATGGCCAAGAGTTCTTAACTTCCTTTAGCCTGATTTTATCATTCAAAGGTTTTTCTTCCTCTGTCATTTAGGAGAAATAATTTTGCTGGGTACAGTAGCTTGGGTTATTTATAGTCTATTAATACTTGAAATATATCATTCCTGGCCTTTCTGGCTTTTAGAATTTCCATTGAAAATTTGGCCATTATTTTGATAGGTCTGCCTTTATATGTGATAAAATGTCTCTCTAGCAGCTCTCAGTACCCTTTTTTTGCTTTGTGTATTTTATGTTTTGACTCTCAAACAATATGGGTATTTTCTATTCTGGTCCTATTTGGTGTTTCATATACCTCTTGTACAAGGAAAGACATCTCTTTCCATATATTTGAGAAATTTTCTTCTATAATTTTATTAAAAATATTTTCTGTGCCATTGGCCTGAAGTTCTTCTTCTCCTTTTGTGCACATAATTTGGACATCTGGTCTTTTCAAGGTGTCACATGTTTCCCTCATGCTCCATTCATGTGATTTTTCTGAACTTCTCATTGGTTTTGACTAATTGATTCAATTCTTGTCTTCAAGTTCTGATATTCTGGTTTCCACTTGATTCATTCTATCAGTGAGGAATTTTTTCAAAGGAAATTTTTGTTTGACTTTTGATAGTCATTTTCCTATTTATCTCAATTTGTTTTTTTTTTCCAGGATCTTTCTCTTTATTGAGTTCCATTTTCATATTTTGGTTCGACTTCTTCATCACATCTTTTTTTTTTGTGTGTGTTATCCTGGAATTGATTGAATGTTTCTTTGTGTCCTCTTTGAACTTATTTGGGATTTCATTCATGTATTTCTGTTTCTTCTTTAAGATTTTTTTGGGGTACATGTTTATCATTCTTTTGAGCTCTTTGCCAGGAGTTTCCTCTGGTAGTTCCTTCTCATGGTACATCTGGAGATAGTGTCTCTGTCAGGTCTTTATGACACACTGTGTTAGTTGAGTGCTGGTTCTTCCTTTGTGTTCACTTGTCTGTGCTATGCCTTGTGATGCTTGGAGATCAGGCTTCGAAGTAATTGTTACTGCTCTATGAAGGATTTGTTCTCAATTCACTTACAGTTGTGCTGGAACTTACATTTGCCTTCCAGCCCAAATGGGAAATCTTTGGTGTCCTCATGGGATAGGGAAGAGGATTCCTAAAGGTTATCCAGATGCTGGAACTTGAGCACCCCAGTCACAACTAGATTTCAATCAGGATGTTGGGTCCCATGTGCTGTGTGGGTTAAAGGGAAGAGGCTGTTTGTGGAGTTACCTTCTCACTGCTGGGATAAAGTGTCTGACCAAAAGCAGCTTTTGGGAGGAGAGTTTTTATTTTGGCTTATAGTCTCAAGGGGAAGCTTCATCATGGCAGGAGAAAACATGGCATGAACAGAGGCTGGGCATCACCTCTGTCACACAAGATAGACAGGAAAGTGAGTCAAGCTCTGGTAAGGGAGATCTGGCTATAACACATGTAAGCCCATTCCCGGAAACCACTTCGAGCAAGGCTCTACCTTCCAAATTGCCATCAAGCTAGGGACCATGCATTCAGAAAACACGAGTTTATGGGGACATCTGACTCAAACTTCCACAATTTCTAAAGGGAAACAGCTGATGGAACTTGAAAACAAAGGTGTTAGTTGAAATGCCCAGTCCTGTGTGCTCTGGGTGGGCTGAAGAGATGAGGATTTCTAGAAGAAATTTGGCTACTGGAACCTAACTACAAAAGAATATTCTTTGTTTTTTAAAAAATATTTTTATTTATTTGAGATATAGAGAAAGAGGCAGATGAGAAAGAGATAGAAGATGAGCATACTAGGGCTTCCTGCCACTGTAAATGAAGTATAAATGCATGAACCACTTTGTAAGCCTGGCTTTACTGGGTACTGGGAATTGAACCCAGGCTAACAGGATTTGCAAACAAGTACCTTTAACTGCTGAGCCATCTCTCTCCAGTCCAGAAAATTTTTAATGAATCACTGTTTCCACATGAGTAAGATAGCATTAGTCAGGACATGTTATGTTAGGCTGCAAAGAAAAATACAGGGGAGTGCTTTAGAAAAGCAATATTTTCCTTTTGTTTTCTCCTGTTTTTATTGAGGGTCATGGAGGGGAGAGATGCCACTCTGCTTGATGTCGTTCCCACATAGATCTTTGGAGCTTTCACTATGTGGAACCAGTTGTTCTGCCAAGGAAAGCAAAAATAAGGAACTTTCCACAATCTTTACTGGCTCCGTTCTGTAAGTGACCTGTAATGCTCCTGCTCCCAGGTCCGGATGAGCCATGCAGTTAGAATGAGTATCAGGGGAATAAGGCTTCTGCTCAACATATGCCCTGAAAATATTTGTAAAACAAATAACTATCACTGACCTACCTATCACTAATTTATATGAAATCAAATTGAATGTAATTGCCAAAGGCTTCCAAGTGTGCTCATCTGTGGCTTCTCACTCTTGTGTGACCTGGAGATAACCAATTTCACTACATTTGAGCCAAACAGCATCTCTTTAGGAGAACTGAATATTACACTCTTTAATTCTTTCTTTTATTCTCTCACTTTCAATTTCTTAACCCACAGTAGTGTAAGACAATTTCAGCCTTTTTCTACAAATAGAAACTCTTCACATTTTCAGAGTAAAATAAATGCAATGATAACTTCCTGAACCAGCAGAACATGTATCCACCCAAACTCCATTTCTCCTTTTCTGTTGGGCTCTTCCCTTTGTGAGGATACTTATTACACCCAGTTGACTCATATGAGCATCCTCCAGTCTTTGTTTCCTTTGTAAATTAAAGAATTTCCCCAATACTTTAGGATTTTAAACCACTTAGCCATAAGTAGTTTCTTTTCATTCCGAAATCAACTTTCTTACAGATGAAGAAAGCGAGATTCAGAGGTGATACAAGATCTTCCAGGGACTTCTGAAATATTGACATCTTGATTTCTTTCTAGCTTGTGATATCTTTTTCTTTTCATGGATCAGAATATTAACCCTTTAACTATTACTTACTATCTATTGGAAGCCTGTCACTGGGCCAGCCCATAGGGGTTGAATCACATGGTCTCTTACACTTTGTTGAAGAAGACACTGTTTATTGTTCAGTCATCATCCTTTCCTTCTTGTAACGGTGCTCTACTTATTTTTGTTTTATTTTAAATAACCAACATGTCCCATCCCTTGATCTGAGGACCCTAGCCTACCTCAGGCTCCAAGAATGGCCCCGATTGGCCTAAATTAGTTACAGCAATTTGACAAAGTGTTTGAGGTCATGGTATAATATAGTGCTAGTTAATAAGTTCTAAGGAGCAAGTGTTTCCCTTCCTAGATAAAAAGTAAAGGAAAAATCCTACAAGACGTTTCTGCCTCCCTTTTGTCTTTTCCAAACGTGAACTTGAACTTGATATCTAGCCTTCCTGTGGTCATGTTTTTATACATGACAATGTATTGCAATTATAATTATGTCCTGTCACTCCTGTTTCCTCCCCCTTCCACACTGAAACTTCTCCTTTTCAACTGACCCATCTTCTATTTTAATGTCATTTTTTTGTCCTGTTCTGTCATCCATGCTGACACATCGAAGGGCCAGCCTTGTGAAGGTCTTGCTGAGTCAATGACAGCTGTTGTGTCCTGAAGATGTTTCAAAGTACTCTCTATCCTTTGGCTCTTACATTCTTCCCATCACCCCTTCTCCCATGTTCCCTGAGCCTTGGACGGTGTGATAGAGATGTCTCATTTAGTACTGAGAACTCAACTGTCACTTCTCAGCACTTTGATAAGTTTTGAGCCACCCCTGTAGTTACCTGCTTCTCTGACCAAAAGTAAGAACAGCACTAATCTATGGACATGCATCTAAATAAAGAGAGCAATTTAATGGGCATGTTGTATCCATCTGTACTGAAACAACAGTAGTAGCTTCCTTCTTAGGGCTTACGACCTTGCCAACCAGAGATTTTTGACTAGGATTTTAGTATCAGGAATGATTTCTTTCCTGTGAAGTGGGCCTCAAATCCAATCAGAGAGTAGTTCATTACCCTCACCATTGCACCACTGGGCACATCTTGCCTGGCTGGTCAGTTGAGTAGTGTTGCAGTCAGCTTTCTAGTTGCTGTGCAGAAAGAACCCAAACAAAAGCAGCTTGTGGAGGAATAGGTTTATTTGGCTTACAGACTCAAGGGGAGACTCCATCCTGGCAGGGAAAATGATGGCATGTGCAGAGGGGTGGACATCACCTCTGCCATAACACTGCAAACAGTGGCAGGAAGGTGTGCCAAACACTGGCAAGAGGAAGCTGGCTTATAAACCCATAAGCCCGCCCCTGACAACACAGCTCCAGCAAGGTTATAAAACCCAAACTGTCATCAGCTGAGGATTGATCATTCAGAACACATTCATTTGTTTGTGGGGGACACCTGTATCAAACCATGACAAGTTGTTTACAGGGTCACTCCTGGTTAAGACTATTGATAACTTTTTTCCCCCAGAAGCCTGCAAAGCACATTCCAGCACCATGACACTTCAGTTTCCAGCTCACTTGTAGCTTGATTTCTTGGGGTCTTGCAGCCAAAGCATGTGGGTCTTCATAAGTAAGGTCTTACCATCTGATTATGGTGGGCTTTGGTTCTTGATGAAAATTTTTAAATCCTACATGTCTACATCAAGGCTCCTTATTATGAGAGCAGAAGAAATCCCCTGACATGGTTTGGCTTTTGTGAATTGGATTTTATGGTTCATTCACTAGAATGGATTACTAAATTAATTGAGCTATTTTGGTCACAGACTCATTTTAAAAATTCCCATTTGTAATCATTTCCTGCCAACCACAAGACTTGTGAGAAACTGATCCATCTATGATAGCCAATGGAGAAATTGCAGCTGGCATAATTGGATTCTGCATGGTGGGATTATTTCTCCATCAATATGGCTGATTCCAAGATAGCCAATCAGAGGTGGGCCTGAGGAGTGAGTACCATGGAGAGCGTGAGCCAGGGGAACTGGAGCTCTGGCTCAGGAATCTGAAATGTGGATTTGAGAGAATGGGTCAGTGACCTCAGAGAATGAGTTGAGGCTCATGGGAGGATTTAGGGTTCAGAGTCTGCTATGGACCTTGTTGAACACCACGACTGCCAGCTCTGGATCCAATTTTTATGAAGGTATTTCCAACTGTTGTGGTGATTCAGTCATAGGTCTTACTAGTTCTGGCTCAGTAACTACCACAAAAGTTGAATTCCTCTGCACTCTCAGGTCAGGCAGATACATCTGTATGTGGCTCACGAGTCCCTTTACAATCTGATCTGCTCTTCCAGCCCCATGACTTGGCCCTTTCTCTTCTTTCTTTCTAACATACACAAGAACTTATCAATGGTAGTAGCTACATAGTCTCAATGTTGGTCTTCATTTACCTCATTAAAAACTTCTTGTTGGACTGGAGACATGACTCAGCAGTTAAAGTGCTTGTCTGCAAAGCTTAATAACCCAGCTTCAATTCCCCAGTACCCATGTAAAACTAGCTGCACAAAGTGGCACTTACACCTGGAGTTTGTTTGCAGTGGCTAGAGGCCCTGGTGCACCTGTTCTCTCTCTCTCTCTCTCTCTCTCTCTCTCTCTGTGCATGTGTGTCTTTCTTCTCTCTGTCTCTTTCTGCTTACAAATAAAGAAATAAATTTTAAAATTCTAAAATAACCCTATGTCATGGTTTGATCCAGGTGTCCCCAACAAATGAATGAATGTGTTCTGAATAATTGATCCTCAGCTGATGGCAGTTTGGGTTTTACAACCTTGCTGGAGCTGTGTTGTTGGGGGCAGGCTTTTGGGGGTTATAAGCCAGCTTCCCCTTGCCAGTATTTGGCACACCTTCCTGCCACTGTTTGCAGTGCTGTGGCAGAGGTGATATCCACCCTTCTGCTCATGCCATCATTTTCCCTGCCAGGATGGAGTCTCCCCTTGAGTCTGTAAGCCAAATAAACCCATTCCTCCACAAGCCGCTTTTGCTTGGGTTCTTTCTGCACAGCAACTAGAAAGCTGACCGCAACAGTTTTGGTACCAGGATGTGGGGTCATCTGATGCTGCTAGAACCCTGATCTTGTGGCATTGGGCTTTTGGAAGTGATATGCAGGAGGAATATGGACGGATTGGAAACCTTGTCCTGAGAGAGACCTTGCAATGCTGTAAGTATACCTTCATGGAGCATTCTGGTCAGAATTAAAAGACCTGAATGCAGTAAGAACTATGGACTGTGAGGTTTGGCTTACGAGGGGGAGAAAGAACTTTGTCGGGACTGTGCCAGAAGCAGTTTGTGTGAGAGGATTGCTGCGTTCTGCCTGCCTGTGTCCTGGAAACCTGTGCAGAGTTACTTGACGTAAAGATGGACTGGTGTGAGCCGATGGAGATGGCACAGACAGAAAGATCTTTGGGTCGAAACTACTGCCCATTCACCTACAATTGTTTGAGAGATGACAACCATTGATATTGGGCCAGCTGGTCTGCATTGGAATAACAGGAAGAATGCGGACTCTTTGAAGTAAAGGGCCTGAATGCTTTGTTCCCCCCTGGATTAACAAGTTGGTAGCCCACCTGGTTCTGTGGAGTATGGCAAATGAAAGAAGAGAGGGTCATTGGATTTGCAACACAGTTTTGTTTTTGAAAAATGGCCATCGGCATGTGAAGCAGGTGTGCTAGGTTGCCTGCATGGAGCCCCATGGAGCCATGAGGATAAACTGTGGGTTGCAATGGAGACCCAAAGAGTTCCAGGACTATGGATGGGTGCCAAGGCGAGCTGCCAGCACCGGATGACGTTTTCCCAGACTGTGAGTAGCTGAGCTGGAGGGGCAGAATCATATCTCCAAGAGACTTGTTATTGGTTAGAATCATGAACTTGGAATTAGAGATTGATGGTGCCCTGCTTGTTTTAAATCTTGTATTGGTTAAATCTGTTTTTGCTGTGTCTCATGTTTTGCAGTGTGAATGTTCTGTGCCATTACAGGTTTATTTTTGGTATTATGGCTCAGTTGAAAGCTGTGGGGACTTAAAAGAGTTGAGCTGAATGCATTGTATTTACATCATATATGATTATTAGTTTGTGGGGGCCAGGGGCGGACTGTCATGGTTTGATCCAGGTGTCCCCCACAAACAAATGAATGTGTTCTGATAGATCTATCCTCAGCTGATGGCAGTTTGGGTTTTACAAACTTGAAGGAGCTGTGTTGTTGGGGGCAGGCTTATGGGGGTTATAAGCCAGCTCCCCCTTGCCAGTGTTTGGCACACCTTCCTGCCACTATTTCCAGTGCTGTGGTGGAGGTGATGTCCACCCCTCTGCTCATGCCATCATTTTCCCTGCCAGGATGGAGTCTCCCTTCGAGTCTGTAAGCCAAATAAACCCATTCCTCCACAAGCCACTTTTGTTTGGGTTCTTTCTGCACAGCAACTAGAAAGCTGACCACAACACCCTAATACTGTGAGACCATGAAAATCCAGGCCACTTCGTGTCCGGAAGACAGTATTATAAGAATTCCTCCCCTTCATTTGGTCTTTACAGTCTTTCTACCACATCTGCAATGGTCGATGAGCCTTGGAGGGTATGACAGAGGTGTCTCACAGTACTGAACTGATCTGTCACTTTTCAGCACTTTGGTGACTTTTGAGTCACTCCAGTGGTCACCACTATCTGAAAAGAGAAGCTTCTCTAACCAAAAGTGAGAGCAGCATTAATATGGGCAAAATCATAAAAGTCATTAGAGAGCAGTTTGCTGGGCATAACATATCCATTTAGCCAGACACCAGTAGTAGTTTTTCCCCTAGGGCTTAGGACCTTTCTATCTATAGGCTTCTGTAATCAAACCCCAATGGTGTTTAGTAATAGGCAGGGATTTTCTCCAATGGAGAGGGCCTCAAATCTAATCAGAGAGCAGTTGGTTTCTACCACAACAGAATGCCACCATTACACCAGTCGTTACTTTTAAATACTATCATATACATCCCTCAAGTGAAAATTTGTCATTTTAATGTGCCTTACTCTGTGACAATACACTCTTTAATTCTGTCTGGAATTATTTTCACCAACACTCTCCAAGATTCCTTAGGACTGGACTTAAAAGCTCCCCTGATTCTTGTCTTCCTTGCTCAGATTGTGGTAGGAATTATTTTCCTACGGACCTGTGTTGTCTACTGAAGGCAGTGCTCACCAGTTTCTTCCTCTGTAAAGTTATTCTCTCTCCCCTGCCCATTCCACACTGTGTGTGTGGTATATTTGGAAGGGAGTCACTTTGTCTGTCTGTAGTGAAGGAATGGGAGGATGTATTTCATCTCTTTGAGAGGGAAGTGTTTACATAAATTTTTGAATATGTTCATACAACAATAATAGTATAATGTATTTTTAGTATTAAGGGGATAACAGCCAGAAGAAAAAGCTCACACTATTTATTTTAATGGGGGAAAATGAGAACGGAATTTACTACAGTTTTTTGGCCTTTTATGGTAAATTTATTTTTATTATTTTATCTTTTAATTTTATTAAATATTATTTAGTTTTATTCATTTATTTGAAAGAATTAAGAGAGAAAGATAAAGAGAGAAATGGGCACATAAGTGCTTCTTGACATTGCAAAAGAACTCCAAATGCATGCACTCCTTTGTGCATCTGTCTTTATATAAGTGCTGGAAAATCAAACATGGGCTGATAGGCTTTGCAAACAAGTACCTTTAACCACTGATCAAGCTCCTCAACCTAGTAACTTTACATTTAAAAGACACTGACTTGCTGTGGTGGTAGGTGTCTTGTTTAATCTCACCATTTTCTCATAGGTTTCATTTGGGTCCTATATGATAGGCCAGGGGTGGTTCATCTCCTGCCAGGATGTCAGCCATCATCCCGTGCCTTTTTGGTGGAATTGTCTACAACTCTCACTGCCTTCTGAAAAATACAAACAGAATCTCCATGGGAAAGTGAGATCAGTGTAGGTTAAATGAGACAAACATTGCTAATTTGGCAAGATTCTAATGGGTGTATCCACTCTATAGCTCTCTGGTAGTGGGAATTTTCCCTTAGAGTCTGGGTTCTTGATCCCCATAAGATTTTTCCATGGATCCCAGTTCCAGTTAAGGGTTCCTTGCCACTGACTGGATCTCTTAGCTAATCATTAAGCTGTTGATTACCCAACTAGTTTTAACACCATTATTACACAGATAGGCATTTCTTGACATGCTGGTATCTCCCACATAACAGTCTGTTCAGCATTCTCATGACATCAGTCTGTATTGTATATCCATGGTCTCTGCTTTCTCCAAATATCATTGACCAATTTCCCCTGGCAACTCATGTAATGCCTTCCATCACTACACATGATACCATCTGGAAACTGGTTACCATTCTGGATCTAGCAGGGTCTCTTGGTATTGTGTGATGACACTCTGTGGTATCTACAGCAATAGGGTCTTACCTTTGGCCTGAGGTGGGTAGTCAAAACCTTTGACAAAAGCCTATCTTGTTTTGGGGACTTCATGGGTCTCTTTGATCAACAGCTCATTGTGGGAAGTAATCCAGGATGGGTCAGTGGACACAAACACCAATGATACCCAACACAACCTAAAGCAAAAGTCTGGAGACACTTAAGATCTCAATAATAAGGCTGACTTAAAACTCACCCACTATGACTCTGGTAACTGAGTGGAAGACGGGGCAGAATGATTGTAAGAGCCATGGTGGAGGAGAACATCTAGAGTCATTGCCCCCCTCAGCAACAACACACAAAGGGGAAAAATTGGCAACCTCTTGTGCAATTTATAACCCTACTCCATAGACTGATCAATCCAGTATGCCCACCAAGGAGGGTCCCCAGTGAGTTGGGGACAGAGAGGAAGGAATTGGGGGTACCAACACAAGATACGTTGCTCATACAATGTATCTAATTATTGACAACAAAGATATTAAAAAATAAAAATAAAAATGGAAACTTATTGGACAGGCAAAATGAGAAACCCCCATAGGCTTCAAGTATATCAGTAAGCACACACTGCCAGTGTGAAACGAGAACGATTGTAAATGACCCAGCTCTTCTTTCAATCTGCTCTCCTGGATTATTATAGCAGTGAGAGGTCCTGCTTGAAGAACAATAGCTTCCAAGACTTTGCTTAGTACTAATGATGTTCAGGGACATGCTCCTTTCGCAGGACACTCATCATCATATTTCTCCCTTCAAGCACCACCTCTTTGACTTAACCAGCAGATCAAGGATTTAGAACAGACTTTCAGTTCTACGATCAGAAGAGGACCTTTGTGTCATCCATTGCTGTAGCTGAGGAAGACTTTGATGCAATTCTGGAATTTCCATATCTGCTACTTCCTCAAGAACCTTGCTAATATCACTAAGGAGTGAATGAATGGCACCTGGAAGAAGATACTCAACAGGCCTGTCCACGACTTCATAGCAGAGATTTTTTTTCAGACCTCAACTAACTCTAAAAGAAGTTCAAAACTATGGACAAGACTTTCCTGATCGCAAACAATTCCTCATTGAAAACAATTTACAATAAAAAATAAAAAACAGAAATGAAGCCAAAGCTAGACCTACTTCTGAAGAGTGACAGTGTTTTCAGAAGAGCCTGGAGAAGATACTTCAGGAGGGGTTCCAGAAGGTCACTCAATTATCACAGAGCTGACAGACCCATGGCTGTTACTACCCCTGGAGGATTTTAGTGGGACAAGATATAGATATGAAAGACTGGATCTTCAGACCGTGGAGACCTAGGCTAATGTGTGTGTGTTTATTTTTTTAACAAAAATATTTTAAACAAAAAATTTAAAACCATAATAAAAGGACATTAAAATAAAAAAAGGATATTGAGCATATCTAAAACCTAGATCTTATAGAAATGGCTGATTTTAGTACTGAGGTAAGAAATACATGGAAATGTACAATAAAGACCTGGAGTATCTGTAGTGCTTGAAAGTAAAGGAAGTGAAGAAGTCTGAGTGAGCATGAACCCTCAGTGCTGGGAAGGAGGAGTCATTGAAAACAGCCAGGAGACAACCGAGAGTGTCCATTGGCTGATACTCCAAAAATCTCAGAAAAAAAATGAGCTAGTATTGCATACAACCCAAAGAATGAAACAAGAATCTATAAGTACATACAGATATTAATAAATGATAAACCTCACAGCAAATAGAAGAGACAACACAAGTCTTACATGTACAGTTAAAAAAAAAGGTCTTGCATGTACAGTTACATATCTTTGGATGGATCTAAGGGAGCCTCTCCAGAAATGTGCAGCTGGGGACAAAACTCACACCAAGAGTGGGTGGTACTTTCCTGCTGTGAACTTTGGTAGATTTGTCTGGGTCCCTGGGTTAGTTAGGGAGTTGCAGTGTGCATCAACTCCCTGTTTGTCCATGGAGCTGGGTGAGCAGAGGCTTGGAATAGCTGTGAGCTGAACAAGAGATGAGGACTCTCAGGAAAATGCGGCAGTGGGCAGTTCTCATTTTATTGTATAGATAGCAGTTGTTTATATATAGAAAAGGCAGAGATAGAAGCATAGGAAACAAGGGGATTGGTAGGGGCAAGATCTGTGAGCATCTCATGAGTTTGATTGGTAGGGACCAGTACCCTTTGGATACCTATTCTGCATAGATAAATTGAGGGGGCTACGTGACTCTAGACATATAGAATGATGTCAGCAGAGGAAATGTAACCTTATTGTTTAGGTTTGTTATTGCAGCTGGACTAAGTTTAGGCCTTGAATTGCCTGCTTATCTCAGGGCACGGCTGTGGCCTGCCTCAGGGCTGGTGTGTTCAGGATTGCTAAGATTTATAGGGATCCTCAGACTTTGCCTCAACTTCCTTATCAGAAGGAGACAGTCCCAGAAGCCTGCCAGACTCAGCAAAACCCTACATCCTCCATGCCCCTTAGCAGGGTCCCACAGATTTGGACTTGAGTCATCATGAGTTCCCTGCCTGTAGGAAGCCAGTGTTTGTCAGCTTCTCCCAGAACAGAGTTCACGAAGCACACAGATAGGCATGTGAGCACACACGTTGAGGGCTTGTACATATATAGGAAATGAACATGGACAAGGAGGCACTTGTACACTCACACCATGACTCCATACATTTTCACACGAGCACGCACACACACACACACACACACACACACACACACACACACACACGCTGGTCACAAGGAGAAAGGACCTCACTCAGCGCATTTTATCATAGATCCCAAATCGAGGGAGGTCACTCAGGATGAAGGAAAGGGAAGATTATGAGGCAGAAGAGAAGTGAAACCAAAGTGTCCCACCCTGTCAGCAGTAAGCTCAGTATAAGATGGGTTTGGGACAGACAGACAGACTCCTTTCAAAATGTCCAAAGGACCTCTCCTCCTCTGGCTGCTGACAGCGTTCAGGTGGCTCTTTCTGAGTAAGTCTTCTGAAGGTCTTCATGTGCCATCCCTTGGAGGGCAAATTATACTCTAAGGAGTTTCCGGCATATTCTCCCAATCCTTCAAGATATTTATTTGGGGGAAAGGGACGAGGGTTTTCCCTGCCATGTTACAAAAAAGTTTTTCCAAAGACTGATTTGGGGGTTTAGGGTGATGTAATTTGTTCTTATACTGGAAATAGCAATTTAAGCAAAGCCGTAGAAATCAGGTGCTCAATGAGGGGATAGGAACTTTATCTGCAGGTGTTTGAGCTCAGCTGGAGCCAGGGCAGTCTGTTCTGTTCAGAGCTCATGTAGTCAGTAACTCTCATTGTTCCTTTGATTTCGCGAGTGCTTGCTTTATGTTTTCTTCTGTTTCACTGAAATGAGGCTTCACAATTAGGATCCCCACCTCCCTTCTGTTGTTTCTGTGAGACAGGATCTCACTATATAGCTCAGGCTGGCTTCAAACTCACAATCCTCCAGCCTCCCTGGTGCTGGGATTGCAGGCATGTGTCACTGCTCAGCTAAGGTGCAAGTTCTATTCAGCACGTAGTTTTCATGCTGTGGATGGTGCAGTGTTTGGATGGACATCCTGGGCACACAGGGATGCACAGCAGCCACCGTCTAACCTATAGGCTTTCTATTTACAAATACTGACACTGGGAACATATCTAAAATTGTTCTGCCTCTTTCTTTCCTCTTCTCATCTTTGTTTTTCTTTGAAACAATAGTTATTTGTTTTTCTTTGAAACAATATTTATTTATTTATTTGAAGAGAGAGCGAGAGGAGGAGAGTGTGCATGGGCATGCCAGGGCCTTTTGCCACTGCAAACAAATTCCAGACACAGGCACCATTATGTACATTTGACTTAATGTGTGTACTGGGCCAACAGGCTTTGCAAGCAAGCAGCTTTAACAGCTGAGCCATCTCTTCAGCCCCCTCTCCTCATTCCTGCATGGAGGAGGCAGCTCCTGCTGAGCTTGAGTCCCCACTAAAGTCAGGATTTCTCTGCTCATCTGGCCTGGGTTAAGTGTTTTTGCTGAGCTCTTGCCCTCTCTGGAGCTCCTACATTACAAAACCTGTTACCCCCAAACAATTGTTGACTGCCTCTCTCCACATACTCTGAAGACTCCATAAGTGTGGGCTGGGCCTGCTTTTTGTATGCCAGTGCCTGATGCCATCCTGGGTACATGATAAATACTCAAGAATCTATGGAGTGAATCCAGTCCTTTTCACTTTCATACCTTCTATGTGGTTTTGCTCCAAAGTACCTGCCTATTATCTGTTTATCTGTCTATCATCCATCTATTTATTGATCTATCTATCCATCCATAATCTATCTATCTATCTATCTATCTATCTATCTATCTATCTATCTATCTATCTATCTGTCTGTCTGTCTGTCTGCCATCTTTCTATTATCTATCTATCTATCTGTCTGTCTGTCTGTCTGTCTGTCGGTCTGTCTGTCTGTCGGTCTGTCTGTCTGTCATCTTTCTATTACCTATCTATCATCCATCTATTTATTAATCTATTATATATCTACCTATCACCTGTCATCTATCATCTGTTTATCTGTCATCTATATATCTATCACCTATGTATCTATCATCCATCATCCATCTATTTATTAATCTGCTATCTAGCTATCTTCAATCTCCCATCCTCTCTCTCTCTCTTTCACTCTATCTTAGAGAGTATCTAAGTATGTAACTCAGGTGAGACTGAAATTTGGGGTTCTCCTGCCTCTGCCTCTAAGAGGCTCACTGCCATTACTGCTCAAATACTTTGTTATGTAATAAAATTATGGTCTTTATCTCACTGACCTTTATGTGGCCCTGGGAACTTGAGGTTTGGAGGTTTTTGCTATGTTGGAATTTGCTGGAATCCATGTTCATGTGTCTCTTATTTGCCAGGACTCTGATTGAATAGTCTTCTCCAGTCTTGCTTGAAGGTTAGCATCGGGAGAATTCTTCTTCATATTTGTTTATTTGAGTGTTGTTTTTGCTTTGACATAGAGTCTGGCTATTTAGCCTAGGTTGCCTTAAACTTCCTGCCTCTTCCTGTTGAATGTTGGTATTAAAAGTGTATACCATCATGCCTGGTCTACCCCTCCCTCCTTCTCTCCCTCCCTTCCTCCCTCCTTTCCTTCTTTACTGTGTCTTTGCTAATATGGTCAACTTTGAGGAGAATGACTGTTCTGTATCTTCAATGTTCAAAACTAGTTGTGTTCTTTATTTTTTGCTGATGTTTATTTATTTATTTGTTTATTTTTGAGGTAGGATATCACTCTAGTCCAGGCTGACCTGGAATTCATTATGCAGTCTTAGGGTGTCCTTGAACTCATGGTGATTGTACTTCTTCTGCCTCCCAAGTGCTGGGATTAAAAGTGTGTGCCACCATGCTCAGCCCTAAAAACTAGATGTGTTCTTAAGAGATGCCCAATGTCACCTGCCCCTGGCTGGTGAAACTGAGATCTAGATTGGGGAAAAGCTTTGCCTAATGTCACCAGCTGGACAAGGGACCAGGCCAGCACCAGCGTGGAGGCTGTACCAACCTGGATCATTCCACAAGAGATATGAGCCTTAGGGCAGTATCTTGCAACCCTTTCCCAGACTTGTTGACTCCCTGAGTCTCTGGAATTTCCTTCCTGAAACACCCTCCTAGGAAGGAACCTTCCTGGAAGCATCAGAGTCCCTGAACAGGTCTCTAAACAGGTCAAGTTGACAATGAAACTTAACCATCACACTTTGCCATCTGTAAAATTCCAGTCCTGGCCTCCCATCATAGAGGGAGCTGGAGACGTGTCTTTGCTCATCCCACAGACACTCCGGGCCCATTTTTATTGAGGGTTTTAACACATGAACATACTGGAATTTGATCATATTCCCATCCTATTACCTTCTATTACTCCCCTCCCCCACCCTCTCTCCACTTAGCACCCTGGTGCCTACCTTTTCCTAGGGAGGAATATTAGGATATTCTTGAGTGCTACACACCTTATAGCCTATCTGGTCAGCAACATCACTGTGGAGAAAAATAAAAGAGCAAAGACCCAGATACCTGAGAGACAACAAGATATGGTCCTAAGGATTTTGGAGCTACAGCCTGCCTGGCTCTCCCTTCAGTGGAACTTGGCTGTGGGTGTGGGGCTTAGAACAGGTGCCCATGGGCTTCTATATTTGCAGTAGTGAAAATTTCATGCAAAATTTCCTGAGATAGAAGGAATCTTAGATGAGCTTGTCTCAGGTTTCACACACTATGTGAATGGGTGGCAGCGTCAGAACAACTTGGGGAATGTGATTAATGTGTGTGAACCTTGACCTCTAAGATCCTGCCTTAGATTTGGGCAATGAAATATGTATTTTTAATATTTTTATTTCTTTTCAAGCACAGAGCATGCTTGTGCATGCACATGTGAGAGAGAGGGGGTTCAGGGAGAGAGAGAAGGAATGAGCACACCAGGTCTTCTTGCCACTGCAAACAAACTCCAGATGTATTTACCCCATTGTTCACCTGGCTTTACGTGGGTACTGCAGAATCAAACCTAGGCTGTCAGGATTTGCAAGCAAGCACCTTTAACTGCTGAGCCATCTCTTTAGTCCCCTGAAGTATCAATTGGTTTATTTATTCATTCCTTTATTTACTTATTTATTTATTTGCAAGCGGAGAGAGATAGACAGAAGAGAGACAGATAGAATGGGCATGCTAGGGCTTCCAGCTGCATGTGCCATCTTGTACATCTGGCTTTATGTGGGCACTGGGGAATTGAACTCTGGTCTTTAGGCTTTGCAGGCAAGAGCCTTAACCACTTAACAATCTCTCAAGGCCTGAAATATGTATTTTTAACAAGCTGCCCAGGTCATACTGACAGGAAGCAAGGTTAGAAAATATTGGTGCATTAATTTAGGAGTGGTGAAACATGCCTCTTCATGTAGTTAAGATGGTAACCCCGAGCTTCTAGCATCAGATATGAATCACTTAAACCATTTTAACTCATTTTTAAATCTCTACTTGCTCTAACATTAACAATTTGGCACAAAACACAAACACTTAATGTTCTCACTTACGTGTGGGATCTAAAAACATATATCTCCTAAGCAGGAAGTAGGAGAAAGGGAAAAAGCAAGCTGTTGATGGAAGGTTAGGAAACTTTAGTTAGATGGATTGTGGTGATGTGTGAGTCACCTGTTACATTGTGTGGCACTCACTGTTCATAATGACATGTATCTCAAAACTGCTCAATGAATTTTAATGTTATCACATAAAAAGATATCTTGCATGACCTTACGGTGGCTGAAACTACTTATAAAAGACCTGCATTAACAATGACATCAAAATAGAAGGAAGTATAATTGGAAATAAGAATGGGTTCCATGGAGGAAGGATTTGAGAGAGGGTCATGCGAGGGGGTTATGATTATGCTATGTTGTCTATGCTTATAGAAGTTTTCAATTAAAAAGTTAGAAATTACACCTTGGTGAGGTGGTAGATGTTAATTCATTTGCCCAAATTTTTCTACAATGTAAACATTTATAAAATATCATCTCTACTCCATAAGTATACATGGTTATTATTTGTCTGTTAAGAGAAGTGACTTCTGTGAATGCTTCCTACCTTCACGTTATTGAATAGTTCACAAATGGTTCAGAGCAAGCAAGCTCCACTTCATGCATTGAATGAAGAGGAAGACTATGGAATATAGTTTAGCAGCTCACCTTCCTGACAACTTGCTTTTCTGGGCGATCCATTTGAGATATCAAGTCAGGAACTCCTGATATCTGCTTACTGGGGAGCTGTGGGTAGAATATTGCTTTTGGATGATGAATCCATGGAATTGGATCACAGGCTTGGGACTTTTCATTTGAGAACTGATTGGTCTACCAAATGGTATGGAAGGTCTGAGTGTTTAAATAAGTGCAAAGCTCGTGCCCTGGAGATGAGTATAGAGACCCAGGGGCAGTCTAAACTTGGGATGTGGAAGCCTGTGGGGTTTGAGGCTCGTGAACACTGAGAGACACATTAAAACTTATGCTAAAGAAACACATCGTCTCTGACTGCTGTTTCCTGGAAGCCTTTATCTGTACCGTGTAGCCCATCTATGAGATTTTCACATGTACAACATAGCTTTCTCATTTTTTTTTTCTTTCAGCATCAGCTGCTTCAGAGCTTACGGTGACAACGTTTTTGGGTCAGTCGGTGACTTTGCCTTGTCTGTACACATCCTGGTCTCACACAAAGAACAGCATGTGCTGGGGCAAAGGCTCCTGTCCCAAGTCCAAGTGCAATCAGGAGCTTATCCACACAGATGGATCATTGGTGACCTCTAGGAAGTCAGCAAGATACAGGCTTCGGGGGAATATCAAGGCAGGAAACGTGTCCTTAAGCATCTTAAAAACCAAGGAAAGTGACAGCGGGGTGTATTGCTGCCGCATAGAGGTGCCTGGCTGGTTCAATGATGTAAAGAAGAACATTCGCTTGGAGCTGGTGAGAGGTAAGTCAAGGAAAGGGCTGGCATCTGGGGGAGAGTTCTGGGGTCTGTGGGTTACAGATCCAGTGTGGAGCTGAGGAGGCTGTGCTGGCGTCATCAGCGAGGGGGAAAGTTGGAATTCAAATGATGAATCAGGCCATGGAGCAGGCAGGGGAACCAACATGTCATTGGGAGCCAAGGCAGCCCCAGAAACGAGGGGTGGAGGAGGGGAGAGAAGCAACCAATTGTAGCCTCTGTCTAAAGAGGGCCACTGCTGTCAGCTTGGAGAAGTCTGGGCCCAGTGTTTTCAGACTGCCCTGTTTTTGTTTTCTTTTTAAATGTGAAATATATTGGTTTTTTGCATATTGGATGATTTCCAAATAATAAGGAAAAATATTGTGTGAGGCTGGACCCATCATTATTCTGTCATGGATTGTGGAGGGCTTGTGTGGCCCCTTCTCTTCCCGAAAAGCTATTTACCATTAATGGCTGCCAGGAATGGGAAAGACATCTTCAGGGGTGTAGTCACTGCTAAGCTGCCCATATTCTGGTAAATCACCCCCGCCCATGCTCATGGGGTTATCACTAATTAAACTGTGTGTGGGACACACACACACACACACACACACACACACACACACACACACACACACTTCAGAGTAGATGTGTGACTTGTTGGGAAGAGGGGGTTTAGCAGGAGTGGGAGGGGACAAGAGAAGGTTGTAGAGATGAATATGATCAAATACATTATATGCATGCATAAAATTATCCAAATAAATTGATAAAAAGTACAGTGTGAAGCAAATGGAATGTTGGTAGGTCAGTTGCAGCCTGCAAACCTATGATTTGTGGTTTTTGGCTAGGAGACAGGGCAGAGCATTGGGAGCCAACCGAAGCAGTTTACAGGCCCCTTTACCTTCTGTTTCTTTTTTTTTTTTAATTTATTGTCCATAATGAGTTACAACATTTAGTGGGCAAACAATGAGTTGTTATCCCCAATTCCCTGCTGCCCTCCCCTCCCCACTCCACTGGATAACCTCCTCCATGGATCAGTCCTTGTGACAGGGGACCATGGATAGCCTAGTATTCAGCCAGGTTCTCCTGGCCATGCCTCTGGATAATCTCCTCCACCATGGCTCTTACAATCTTTCTGCCCCCTCTTCCGCTCAGTTCCCTGAGTCGTGGTGGATGAGTATTAAGATTGCTTTAAGGTTGTGAGCTTAGGGGTCTTTGTGTCAAAAATTGTTGGTTTCTGTCTCACTGGCTTTACCTTCTGTTTCTATCAGGTGTTTTTGATAAAATTTGGAAGGAGATTGCACTCCTGAAGGTGTGAACTATATAGAATGAGCCGTATGGAGCCCATTGGACAAACTGTATGGAGCCCATTGCAGGGTGACGTGATGATTAATCACCCCGAGTGTGCTCCTGAGAAGGAGCCTCACAGAGTGAGCTGTGTGCTGTGTCTTCATCAGTATCACTGGCAGGCTCTTGAGCTCCAGGCTCAACAGACCGCTGCCTTGGAAGACAGGGTCTGCATAGCAATGATTTTTTGAAATTAATTTCTTTATTTGCATGCAAAGAGAGAGAGATAGACAGACAGAAGAGAGACAGGCAGAGAGAATGGACATGCCAGGGCTTCCAGCCACTGCCAATGAACTCCAGATGCATGCGCCTCCTTGTACATTTAGCTTTTACTTGGGCATTGGGGGACTGAACCTGGGTCTTTAGGCTTTGCCACCAAGCACCTTAACTGGTGAGCCATCTCTTCACCCCAGTAATATTCTTTTTTAAAAAATATTTTATTTATTCATTTTTAAGCAGATAGATACAGATAGAGAGAAGGAGAGGTAGAGATAGAGAAAGATAGCACCAGGGCCACCACCTTGTGGGCCTGGCTTATGTGGGTACTGGGGAATTGAACCAGGAGCCTTAGGCACTGGAGGTAGGTGCCTTAACTGCTGAGCCATCTCCAGCCCATCCCAGAAATATTCTTAAACTGCTTCGATGACTCTAATATCCTCTAAAACTGAGACTACCTGATGTGGTTGCTTTTAAGTAGAGAGCTTTCACATAAATCAGTATATTTTTCTCTTAAAGAAACTTTGTGAGATAGAAGTTTTTCTTTTTCAAGAGAGAAAAGAGAATTTTGTTGAAGTTAAAGGACTCAAACCTGAGTCTTGTCTTTTCTTGCCTGGCATAACTAGCTCTTTTATAAAATACTGTTGACCTCAATACTCCCCAGAGTCATTTTCCAGTTTAGTTGGAACAAATGATATCTGTCTGCTTTATTAAAGCCTATGGAAATTTGACATGACCTAGAGAGGGTGAGACCCATACAATAAACTCTGGTTAAAGAACCCAAATTTTATGTTAATGCAGTGAGAGACATTGGCATGAATCAATCTGTAATGTTTTAAGGAGTCTACATTCTCACCCGAAATTGCAAACTTTGGTCTCATGTTTCGGGTTGTTTTTTTAGACAGTGTCTCACTATGTAGCCAAGGCTGGCCTACAATTTGCTATGTACACAGGCTGGCCTTCTACTCTTAATCCTGCGGCCTCAACTTCTCAAGTGCTAGGATTTCATATGTGCTTCATGACACCTGGCTAAAGGCTTACTTTAAAAAATTAAAATATTTTATTATTTATTTATTTGGAGAGAATGGGCACTCTAAGACCTCTAGCTACTGTAAATGAACTTCAGATGCATGTACCACCATGTGCACCTGACTCTGGGGAATCCAACCTGGGCCGTTAGACTTTGTAGGCAAATGCCTTAATCACTGAGCTATCTTTCCAGCCCCTAGGGGCTCACTTTTATTCATTTGTTCATTTGCATATTGCTTTTTCAGCGCCTACCACGCTCCAGATACTGTGACAGGTCATTGGATTCATTGCACAGACCAAAACACATTTCAGATTGTTTCTGATAGAGCTTACAATTTAGTGGAAGAAGCAGATACTAAGTAATTATAATCAAATAAATGTGAGGTTATCAAATACCGCTATAGACAATCAGTCAACACAGGATAAGCCAGTGAGACAGACACCAATGATTTTTGACACAACTTAAAACAGTAGTACAGAGACTCCTAAGTTCTCAACAATAACGCAACCTTGATACTCACCCACCAGGACTCAGGAAACTGAGCAGAAGAGGGGGCGGAAAGAGTATGAGAGCTGTTGCAGTCAGCTACCCACCGTTGGGACGAATCTCCAAACCAGGCACAGTTTATGGGAGGAGATGATTTATTCAAGCTGCAGATCCGGGGGAAGTCCCATAAAAGTGAGAGAGGCTGGTCCTCTTTTACAGGTCCAAGCAGAGAGAGAAACCCATCACCAACATCATACACACACTAGCAAACAGGCAGGAGTGGGGGGGGCAAGGAGAGAATTCTTTCACCTTTATATAGCCCTAGGGTGAAGTCTTGCCATTCTATCCCAGACTTAATGGCTTCCTGAGTCTGGAATTTCCTTCCTGCACTGCCCACACAGGAAAGGATGTTTACTTCTACCTCCTTTGAGCTTCTTTATATCCTGCCCCCTACTGAGAGGCTGCCTTCCTGTGAACATCCTCAGAGACTTACCCAAGATTACTTGAAAGGTCAAGTTGACATCAAAACTTAACCATCACAAGAGCCTTGGTGGGGGAGACTATCCAGAGACATGGCCCCCCTCAGTAACAACTTACTAGGGCCGGTGGAACTGGGCTGACTCCTAGGCTGTCCATGGTCCCCTGCCCCAAGGACTGATCCAGACGGCCCACAGAGGAGGATACCCAGCTGATTGGGGATGGGGAAGAGGGGCACTGGGGAACGGGGGATAACAACTCATTGTTTGCCCATTAAATATTGTAACTTATTATGGACAATAAAAAATAATCATAAATTCTGGAAAGATGACATATGGAGCATGTAACAGAGAACCAAGCTGGTTTTCTACAGAATCTGCATATTGGTTGCACAGATGTGACCTTCTCTGAGACCCCAAGGGTCAAGGAAGTGAGCCTAGTGGATAGGGTGGGGAGGAGGAGCATAAGCTGTGGCAGGTACAGTGTTCCTGCCGCTGAAAGGTCAAAGAAATGAAGAAATGTTGGCTGAGGAGGGAGAGAAGAGGAGAGAGGCAACAAGTGGTGGAAAGAATGGCCAGACCAGGGCAGATGGCACTTTGCCAGCCCATGAGCAGGCTGAGTTCTTTATCTCAGAGACAAAGAGCGTGGCCCAAGAATTTTAAGCAGGGATGGCCACAAATCAATTTGTAAGTTGTAAAGATAATGGTAGTCAGAAACAGAGGGAAGAAGGCCGGTTATAAGAAGCATTGCTGTGAGTCAGGCCGGTCACCCAGGTGAGGTCAGTAGAGATGGTCAGGGGATGGCACAGCTCCCACATATGCCTGCCTCGGTCCTTGTCGTCCATTTCCGCTTGATGCCAGACACAGCTTTTATTGGTTACAGCCCCGACAACAACCACAACGACCTCTCGACCAACCACCACCCCTCGTGTGACCACAGCCACCACCCCTCGTGTGACCACAGCCACCACCCCTCGTATGACCACAGTCACAACGAGTTTTCCAACAACAGCCATGATGACGCCTGAACCCACAACAAGGACACCACCTCAGACAAGGGTCACCTCTGTCCTCACGATGACAACAACCATGTATCCCCTGACAACGTCCAGCTCCCTCCCCGAGAGAAGCACAGGTCTTCTGACCACGGAGACCTTTACAGAAAGTCCTGTCACCACTGAAGGTGAGATTTTTTTTCCCTTCTGCTAATCAAATGGGTCTTGGTTTTCTTAGAATAGGGTTTTCCTCCTCAGTGGGGCAGCACAGTGACTTTGCCTGTGTGTGTGTGTGTGTGTGTGTGTGTGTGTGTGTGTGAGAGAGAGAGAGAGAGAGAGAGAGAGAGAGAGAGAGAGAGAGAGAGAGAGAGAGAGAGAGAGAGAGTTTATTATAGCTATCATAAAAACTGGGTAGCTTAAACAATAGAAATTTGTTTTCTCATAGTTCTGAGGCTAGAAGTCTAAGGTTAAAGCATTAAAGGATTGCTCTCCTTGGCTTGTAGAAAGGCATCTTCTCTCTTCACAGGCCTTTCCTCTGTCTGCCTGTCCTTCCTTGTCCTTATATCTTCTTGGTTTTTGGTGTGTGTGTAGTATGTGGTATATGTGTCTGTAAGCACATGTGTGTGCAGTTCTGTATGCCCCATTCATACACGTGTAGGGGCCAGAGGAGAATGTTGGGTATCTGCTATCATCTTTGTCTTGTTTCCTTGAGACAGAGTCTCTCCCTGAAGCTGGAACTCACTGATTCTGGTTAGACTGGCTGACCAGAGACCCCAGTTGTTGCAGTCAACTTCCTAGTTGATGCACAGAAAGAACCCAAACAAAAGCAACTTGTGGAGGAATGGGTTTATTTGGCTTATGGACTTGAGGGGAGACTCCATCCTGGCAGGGAAGACGATGGCATGAGCAGAGGGGTGGACATTACCTCTGCCACAGCACTGGAAATAGCGGCAGGAAGGTGTGCCAAACACTGGCAAGGGGGAGCTGGTTTATAACCCCATAAGCCTGCCCCCAACAACACAGCTCTATCGAGGTTCTAATACCCAAACTGCCACCAGCTGAGGATCAATCTATAAGAACACATTCATTTGTTTGTGGGGGACACCTGGATCGAACCATGACACCAGTGATTCTCCTGTCTTTAGTCCCTTCAGCGCTGGTCTTATGGGCATTAATGGCCACACCCAGTGTTTGTTTTTTTTTTACATGGGTTCTGGGAATCCATAGGTCCTTATGATTACACAGCAAGGAATTCTACCCACTTAGCCACCTGACGAGCTCCCTGTGCTCATTATAGCAGTTATATTGAATTAGGACCCATCATTTGACCTTAATTATTTCTTTATTAGCCCTACCTCAACTAGAGTCACATTTTGAGGTACTGAGGGGGGTTGTGAATGTAGTGGCAGAGGAGGAGAGCTGTCTTGAACACTGAGGATAGGCACGTGAACATAGGAATTTGTGGGGGTTTACATAATGTAACCCATAACAGTGTATGTGTGTGTGTGTGTGTGTGTGTGTGTGTGTGTGTGTGTGTGTGTGTGTGTAGAGAGGAGGGGGTGAGAGGATGAGTTTTCAGAAGCTTCCTTTTGTTTTATTTGTTTATATATTTTGGTGTTTCTTTACGTTGGTGATTTTGAAAGGCTAGCACTTTGGGTTCTCCACTTGACCTCCCAGAGTCTTGCAGAAACTGCTTATTGGAGGTAATTTTAAGTCAGACTTGGCCCATCCTGTCAGGGGTGAAGACTCTGGCCATTTGAGATTAGCTGAAGCAAGGCAATACTGTCCTTAAAGTACCCCTCGTTGTTTGCCTTGCCCTTTCCTTTCCTTTTTCCTTTCTTTCTACTGAAGTTTTCCTGACCCTGCATCTGGAACTCTGGTAATGGGTTCCACTGCTCAGGGGCTTTGTTAAGGTTCCCACGGGCTGTGGGAATAAGCCATCATGAGGTCTCTTGAAGGATTTCTTAGGCATATCAGCTGCCTCAGGAAGGTGTGATAATTCAAGCAGCTTGGCAAGGTTGAGTTGGCTAATTCTATTGTACTCAGAGTAGTCACTGAAATCCTTGAACTCTAAATGAATCAGGTTTTTAATGTATGTTTTATTTCTTTGGGCTTTAAAATAGAAAGAAAGAAAGAGAGAGAAAGAAAGAAAACTCAAGATGGGTATGGTAGCTCATGTCTATAATCACAGCACTCAGGATTCTGAAGCAGGAGAATTGTTGTGAGTTTGAGGCCAGCTTGGTTTAAATAGTGAGTTTCGGGTCAGCCTGGACTAGCTAGAGTAAGAGTCTGTCTCATTAAACTAAGAAAACAAAAGGAAAATTAAACAACAAAATAGTGTAAGGAATCTTAAAACAAACAATTTCTACTTCCTTTGCTTGATTCTTAAAATTGTATTGAATCGAGGAAAAGATTCCAGAAGCACAAAGATGATGATAATCAAAAAAGCTGCACATCCCACAACTCACCACAAACACTGTTGTTTTTAGCTTTCTTTCCTCACCCTCTTTTCTCTTCCAGAATTAGAAAGTTTTCCTCTTTCCAGTGTCTTCCCAGGAAGCATCGAGCCCCCTTCAGCAGCCCCTTCCCCACTCACTTCCGAAGGTAAGCAGAAACTCTGTATCCCCCCCCCACCCTTGGTTGGGAGAAGCAAGAGCTGCATGAAGTGATTTAGAGATGACCCCAACATGCTTTGTACCTTGAAGTCCACCTGGGACAAAGTGGCATGAAGACAGCATTTGGGATTTGTTCATTCCTACAATTAGAGGCAGGAGAGAGGGTGAGCACCCTTTTCATTCATAGAATTCTTTTTTAAAAAATATGTTATTTATTCATTTTCAAGCAGAGAGATACAGAGAGAGAGAGAGAGAGAGAGAGAGAGAGAGAGAGAGAGAGAGAGAGAGAGAGAGAACCAGGGCCAACACCTTGTGGGTCTGGCTTATTTATGTGGGTCCTGGGGAATTGAACGGGAGGCCTCAGGCACTGGAGCCAAGTGCCTTAACCGCTGAGCCATCTCTCCAGCCCCGTAGAATTCTTCATGGCAGCACATGGCTCATCTCTGGGATATTTGCTATTATAGAATCAGCTAGAAATTTAGGGCTTAGTTTTCTCTGTTTGTTTTTCTGGAAGGGTCCAGAGCTTGGGTCCTCCAATTAACTTCTCAGGTGGTGTCGTGGAAAATGTACGACATGGAGATTTCTCCTCATGGAGGGGAGGGAGCTGTGTTCTTGTGAGCCATTTGTCTTTGGCTGTGGGAATAGTCTGCCATCTGTCCATATGTCTTGGGAATCAGGTATTTGGTTTCATTGTGGCCAATATCCCACATCCTCCTGTGACCTGGAATGAAAGCGAAACCTGGTGTGCAGGCATCTGCCTTCTGCTAATTTCCAATGCCCCTCTGCTGAGGCCTCCCTTCTTTTTCGCAGCATGACCGGAAACCAGAAATAGTAGTAGGAAAAAAATCACAGCTTCATTTTTCCAACAATTATTTATTATTGTAAGTTACACAAACCTTATGCTAGTGAACTGTTATTAGGGATACATAAAAACAATCAGAAGCAGAATTCTCTTGGACTCCCTGTCCTCAATTCTAGTTCTTTCCTTCCCTTGAGATGATCAGTGTTATCAGTTGAGGATGACCATTACAACAGTGTTCTTTTTCTATTACTATCCTATGTGTGTTTGTATGTACGTATGTATATATGTATGTATGTATATATAAATGTATATGGTCAATCTACTATATGTAGCCTTTTACATTTGGTTATATTTATTTAATGCTATTTACCAGACCATGTAGAAATCTGTATTGTTATGTTAAGCTAGCTGCTGGATGGTATTTCATACTATGGGTACTCTTAGTGTGTAAGGTGCTCCAGAGTTCCGAACAGCACTGCTGAGCACGTCCTTGGTGTATGTATTGCCTTCAACATTTCTGTATTTCTCTAGGTGGGTTGGTAATCAAGAAGTATAAATACTAGGGTGAAAATGTGCACGATTAAATTTCACAGCTATTACAAAATTGTTTTTGAGAAAGGCTGAGCCATTTCATTTTCCCACCCACTGAGTATCTGCTTTGCCATCTCCTTCCCACGGCTGATTTGACCATTTGTTCATTTTTTTTTCACTCTCCTAAGAACATGTCATCTTGTTCCTTTCCTGTTTGGATTAGCAGAACTTGAGTATCTTTCTATATGTTTATTAGCCAGTAAACAGCTATCCTTGAACTCTTTGGAGGAGGTCATGTGGCATCACTCACAATGGCTCAGAAGATAGAGCTGGAAGGACAGACAGGACTGGGAAGAAGGGAGATAGATCTTGAAGTCAGACTATTAATCAAGGTGAGGTACAAAAAAGGACATGATAAAGAAAAGCATTGATTTCCATCAACACATATGGAGACAAGACAAGAAGTCTGGAGTTGACCACTTGGGGGAAACTAGAGGTCAAGACGCATACCCTTGATATGGGGTAAAGGTGGGGAACTATGTTTTTGGCAAAAACCAAGATCGCAAGCAGAAGTATGTTGAAAGGTGAGCCAAGTGTTCCAAAACTATTACCCTTTATTCCTTTTAGGTCTTGACTATCTTATGTTTCATTGCAAGGGAATCCAACATCATCTGTTATTTTCCCTTCTATACTATCTATCCCTGGTGTGGTGGTTTGAATTAGGTGCCCCCCCCTGCCCAGCTCATGTGTTTTGAATGCTTGGTCCCAGCTGATGGCTGTTTGGGAGGTAGTGCCTTGCTGGAGGAGGTATGATGCTGGGGATGTACTTAGTGGTCTTATAGCCAGCTCCCCCTTGCTAGAATTTGGCTCGCTCTCCATTCTTCTACAAGCCACTTTTGCTTGGGTTCTTTCAGCACAGCAACTACAAAGCTGACTGCAACACTGGGGTACTACTGTAGAGCCAAGCTGAGCCTCAGGATTAGTCAGGCTGCAGAGGAGAAGTGCAGCACGGTGGTTGTCCTGCAGGTGAAGTTCAGGACCTGGTCCAGATGGATGAATGATGGCAAATCAATAGCAGTTCTTATAGGCTGGATCAGCAGTGGGTAGAGAGCTAAGCTGAAGACCCTGGAACAGTTAGGAGTTCTCTGTCCTTAGATGCACACACCAGGTGGTCACATGACCAATTAGTGGGGGCTGTTGCAATCACAGGGGTAGGTGTCTTCCTCTGTGGGGTCCAGCTGAGAGTGTGCACCCTTCCTCAGGCTGATGTATTTGGCAAGTTGGCCTGGTTTTCTTGACATGATCTTAATATGCCATGTGCTCATATGGTCCCATCCCACCTTGATAAGCTTATAGGGTAGCACTCTTTTCCCTTTTGGGAATAAGTTATTTATTGGCCTGTGTTTCATGGATGGTACTAGACAGGTTATCTCTTGTACAGAAACATGCAGAGTCATCCTGACTCTGTTTTTGCACTCAAAACAGAGTCAGGTTCTGCTTGGAGAAGGGAGGCTCTCAAACAAGGCACAGCCTGAAAGCCACTGTTCTACACAATATGGAATAATTGAGAGCAGGGCACAGCCTGAACTCAAATAAAGTCAAAGCATTATGTGCTCCAATACACAAGAGGACTTTGATGTCACGTTGGTAATATGGAAAACAATGTGCACTGTCTGGTACTAGAACACGTCTCTTTGATTCTGATTCTTACAGGAACCTTTCCTTGCTTCTAGAGCTCAAATGATGGGAAGAATGAGAAGAGGATATTTTCATAATCTATTGAAAAAATTATTGTAATTTTTCCTGAAAAGCAAGAAAACTTGTTTTTCTATGAAGCCAAAGGGTTCCTAGAGGAAAGTATGGTTGGAAACGGAATTTTTGTCTGTTTGTTTTGAGGTAGGGTCTCACTCTACCTCAGGTTCATCTGGCATTCCCTATGTAGTCTCAGGCTGACTCAACTCACAGTCATCCTCCTACATCTGCCTCCTCCTGAGTGTGGGATGAAAGGTGTGTGCCACCGAGAGAGAGAGAGAGAGAGAGAGAGAGAGAGAGAGAGAGAGAGAGAGAGAGACAGAGAGAGAGAGAGAGACAGAGAGAGAGTCAGAGACAGAGAGACAGAGAGACAGAGAGACAGAGAGACAGAGAGACAGACAGAGACAGAGACAGAGAATATGGATGCACCAGGGCCTCTAGCTGCTATAAATGAACTCCAGATACATGCCCCACCTTGTGCATCTGGCTTTATGTGTTACTGGGGAATTGAACTTGAGTCATTAGGCTTTGCAAACAAGCACCTTAAGTGCTTAGCCATCTCTCCAGCCCTAGGCATGGAGTTTTATATCTGTCTTATAGTTTTGGCTTTGGTTTAAGCTCATGGAAACAGGTAATATGATCTTTAGTTGCTACTCTCTATATGGCACAGGGCATGTGAATAAGTAAGCTATGGCCACTGTTCTCAAAGGGTCACAGGCTTCACAAGGCTTCATCCCCAAAGAAGAGAGAGGAAGGTTCTGTGTTGGAAAAGAAGGCCGGGTAGTGGATGCTGTTTCTCGGTTCCCTGTATGTTGGTTCTTCAATCATGAGATGATTTTTGGGGGAAACCAGTGTACACAGACATGGGGGCTTGACACGAGCATGAAGTAAATGGAGATGATTAATAATCTACTTTAATCTAACGGAGACAAGAACCTGGGAAAGTTCTGTGTTCTTAAAGGGCTTGAGTGGTGAGCTTGAGCATTTAGACTTCATCCCATCGTTAGGAGGAATCATTTGTAATTACTGAGCAGCAAATGATATTTTCAGATCTTTCTCAGGGAAAATGGCAAAAGAGTAGAAAACATATGAGAATGGAGCATTGCAGAGGCCACACTCTTCCATACTTAACATAAGAGATGAGCTTCTGTCTACAGTGACAGCAGCAGTCACAACAGAGCAAATCAGAGTCGTTTAGGGTTTAGAACTCAGAGCACTTGGTGAGCAAAGTAAGACTGAAAGTTAACTAATTCTCCACACTTTAGAGACCGGGTCAATGTGGTGGGTTAGCTTGTGAAGGAACCCCATGAAGAGGAGTGAAGTTTGGGAGATCTTGAGTTTGAAATGAGAACTGTCTACCAGGCAGTTGGAAGTGTGGGTGACGCAAGGGTCCTGGGCAGGGGTGGGTGTCTTTAATCACCGGAACTTATCTCTGATCAAAATAATTATTGTGCTGATTCACATGGCAAGCGCTGAGTAAGAAACTTGCCAGTATGCCAACACTTTCTTGTGTATTATCTCCTAAGGGGTCATTCAAGGCTAGAGATATAATTTTGGAAATCAATGCTAATAAAAGACAATTATTGAGTACTTATTATATGCCAGAGCTGGGCTCTGCCTTCCATGAATTGTCTCTTTTGGAGGCATTGTCTAGATCTGCCTGGAAGATTCTTTTATGATGTCCATTAAGCAGAAGAAACAAGGTTGAAGAGGCTAAAACATGTAAGGGAGTTGAAAGCGTAGGTCTGTTTGGTTCAATGAACTTGAGCTCCTAAATACTTTATTGCAAACGGGTGGCTGAGTGAAGCTGACGTTGAGTCACCTAAACAGATCGTGAGATGGGGAGGAGATGAAGAGGGGCCAAAGGATGAGTTGCTTTCCTTCCCTGCCCATGTCAAGGGAACATTTGAAAGGCAGTGGTTGGGAGAAGAAAAGCCAGCTAAGGAGACAGAGAGGAAGTTATTGGAAGTAGGAAGGCATTGAGAGAGTGGAGGGTCAGAGGCAGCTGGGTTAGCAAGGACCAGGGAGGGTATACTTATCTATTAAGAAATTCTTAATGCTGGCCAAACTCATGTGGCATTTACAAAGGAGGATGTGAACTATATGGTAGGGTGACCATGAATGTGAGCTGTGTGGATGGATCCCAAAAGACGGAAGAGCAGATCACACGCTGGGAGGTAGGAGGCTGGTGAGACAAGAAGGCCTTGGATGTAGCTCTTTTCTGGCCTGTCAATCCCAGATGCAGTCAAGGGCTGGAGACACAGGGGGAACTGAGTAAAAACTCCTATCATTTGGTAATACTATACCTCCAGTTTGCCTAAGTAGAACTTCTGGCAGTGACCAAGGAATCATGTATTCAACAAATTTCCTAAGGAAATTCTTTTAAAGACTGCCTGCCTCTGGTCCCATGAACATGGTTAGGAATCATGAGTGTGGTCCTGTCTCTGTTTTACAAAGAAGGTACTGAGTTCAAGGAGGGTGTGTGGTGGGACCATACCAGGTCCTTGGGTCTTTTTTGTTTGTTTGTTTTCTGACTCCCAAATCAGAGCTCTTTTCTATAATCTTTACTGTTTTGTATAGTTAAAACAGACACCAAATTTGATGCTTTTTTTTGGGTCCTTAGCTGACGACAGGGTACAGAAGTTGGGGCCATGGCTGTCCTCACAATAAGCTCAATCGAAGGAAGAGAGGTCCGATGTGAGGGACAAGCTTTATTTTACTCAAATGCTATTTTGTTTTAGGAGGAAAGTGTTGAATTCAGTTGTTTCAAAGTCAGGGTCTTTTGTAAGTATTAGTGGATTTGTCTTGTCTGTCACACCTGTGCTGTTCACAGGCTTAATCAGGGGATCGGGCAGAGGGACAGAGTGTGGAACACTGTGCTTCTCTCCTGTTCACCTCTCACCCATGCTGTATTGTGACATGAAGCCAGAAGTTGAGATGTGGCCCGTCTTTGCTGTCACCTTCTTTCACATGTCCTTAGACGGCTCTCTGCAAGTCTCTATTCTCTCACCACACTGGCAACGGTGCTCTGAAACGCTTTCTGTCTGCCTCGTCTGTGAAAAATACAACACATTTCTCATCATTCCCTCATCTGCTTTAATAATTTTTATTTGTTTCCAAGCAGAGAACGATAGAGAGAAGAGAGACAGTGAGTATGGGTGCACCAGGGCTTCTAGCCATTGCCAAGGCAATGCAGATACAAGGCCACTTTGTGCATCTGGCTTTACATGGGTGCTGGAGAACTGAACCCAGGTCATTAGGTTTTGCAGGCAAAACCACTGAGCCAAATCTCCAGCCCTCCTTCATTTTCATTTCAGGTATAATTCTCTCTCTCCTTCTTCATGTATAGGTCTCTAGTATTTAAGGAAAGTATGTGAGCCAGGAGTGATGGTCCATGCTTTTAATCCCAGAACTTAGGAGGCAGAGATAGGAGGATCGCCATGAGTACGAGGTCATCCTGAGACTATATAGTGAATTCCAGGTCAGCCTGGGCTAGAGCGAGACCCTGCCTAAAAAAAAGTATGTGAATTTAATAGCTGAACGCTTCTCCTTTCAGAAAGGAGTTCTGAAGCCAAAATCTATGTCAGGCAGGGCAGCAAAGAGGTTCAAACTTCCTTGGCACTCACTCCTGAGATTCCCTGAGGAAATGAACCTTCCTGGGTTTCCATTTCCCTCGTAAGGAAAAGGAAAAAGGAAAAGAAAGGAGCAGGTGGAGGTCATTTTGAATTCTCCCCAACTCTTAAAATATTCAGATTGTGACTTTTGGATTTGAGCTTTGGAATTTTGAACGACCGTACCACCCGTGACCCAGAGGGGGCAGCATAAGTCAGAGGTTGCCAGGAAAGAAAAGAAACTTCTCTGAAGGTTCCCAGTTACCACATTGAAAATTCTAGTCCTGCATTAATCATTGAACTGACTGATTTCGGAACTAATTTTGTTTTGGAAGTCGACACAGAGGAGGCCCAGTGTGTATAAGCTCAATGATGAGTTAACATATGTAATAGGCGTTTTCAAATATGCCCACCGAGAAGACAAAGTGCTGTTAATTCTTGTTGATTTCTGTCTGTCTCATTAGAGTTTGTTTTGAAATAGGATTTTAACACGTTCTTTTTCCTTTTCTCTGAGTGCTTATAATCAAGGTGTGCGGGGTTTTTTGTGTCATTCAGAATTGAGTTTATGCCTGTTACCTTGAGGCAGTTTAGTGGGCTCTTACAGCCTTAGTTTACAGGTGTGTAAAATGGATTTTGTAAGCACTCAATGTGATAGTTGACACAAAATGCTCACTACTATGTCAAGCACGCAGCAAGTTCTTAACAAACTGGTTCTGGGATGGAGTCTCTGGTAATTTTGAGGCTTTTTTTTTTTTTTTTGCTAATGGGTTGGGAACAGGGTTGAAACTTAAAGTGGATTCTTCAAAGATCTTTTAATGTAATGTAAAATTTGAATGCCAATTCAGAATTGAACATGGGTTCAGGTAAATCCAATAGTGGGTGCTAGCCTACCACCCCAGACATGATCATATTGAAGGGTAGGGTCTGACCTGAAGGATCTCTAGATAAAATTGTGCTCAGATACAATACATTTATTGTATTGTATCTTTCCTGATGGGTTATTTTGTCATCTATTAAAAAAGGCAGATTCTCCAACCAAGAGAGCTGCATGATTCGAAGTAGGTGAGCATAGTCATTTAAGAGACTTTTTGACAGGTTTATCTTCTCTTCTGAGCCAAAGAAAAGCCAGAGTTGCTTCTCTGTATAGCGTCTAGGACCCACCTAGCCGTAAGATCCTGACTTGGTTCTCAGCACCAGGTATCAATTCCCTCCTACCGAGCCAGCCTTGTAATCCAACCAGAGAGCAGTTGATTACTCCCATAACCTTGGGATTAATTTGGTTATCCAGGATCTTTTATGCTTCCATATGAATTTTAAGAATTTTTTCTACTTCTGTGAAGAACGATGCTAAAGTTTTGATTAGGATTGCACTGAATATGCCAATTACATTTTGGTAGAAAGTTTATTTTTCAGACTATTAATTCTTCCAATCCGTGAGCATGGAGGTCTTTCCATCTTCCAGCTTCTACATTGATTTAGCTTTTCCAGTATTTTAAAGTTGCATTACAAAGTTCTTTTAATTCCTTGGTTAGATTTATTCCAAGATGTGTATATATATACATATATATATACATATATACATATATACATACATATATATATATATATATATATATATATATATATATATACTTTACTATAACTTTACAACACATAAATAGCTTGGGTCAAATCTGTGCTTTCTGTCAGCTGGGTGCCATGTCCCTCCCCCTGCAGGCACCTGCCTTCCATCACATTGCACTGTTTATCCATCCGGTGCCTCTGGCTCTGAGACCAATGGGAGAGGCTGAAGAAAGGGAGTGGGGGCAGCAGTCCAGTCCACTTCTCCAACTTCTCCCATTCTGCCACGTGAGCCTGTCATCTGCTGGGGTTACAGCTGGTGTGGAAGGACGCTTCTCGGTGGTCAGGCCAGCAAAGAAGAGACGCAGAAGGGTTTCTGCCAGTGTGATGCTCTGAGCAGGGTTGAACTCAACATCCTCTTCATGGGGTCAAACAGCTGCACATGCTCGAGAGGTTTGCAGTTCTTCACATACCGTCTGTCAGAGCTGTTCTCATCCCAATCAAAGCCACCTCTGTAGAAATCTTTCTGCCTCCTAGAACAGTGGGGCAGATCATGTGTGACAGGATGGGCCCTAGGTTCTTCTCCATCATAACCAAATGTTCTCAGTTTTCATGGGTCTGGAAGAGTGTGAAGTCCCCTGTGGTGCGCAAAGAGAATGTAACGAGTACTCCAGACATCACAGAGCTGTTGCCCAACCCAATTCAAGATCACCTCAGGTGGGCGATGGTGACAGTGGCCACAATGGTGGTCTGCCATTTGGACACTGGTGTTCTTCACTGATGTCCCCTTTCAGTTCTTATGGTCATTGTAGAGGGCTTGAAACTCAGAGTTCACACACAGGATGTTCTCTGGCAGTCTGTGTGGGTCATCTGGTTCTCATGTAGAAATCTAAGGGTGTCACCGAGCCGGTAGGCCACATGCCCGCCATGTGGTAAGGGATAGGTAAGGCTGGAATTCTCCTTGAGGCACTCACTCAAAGTCAATGCACATGTGTGCATGGAAGTCGAACCAGTCAGACATCAAGACACACAGGAACTTGTTCTCCTTGTTCATTTCCTTGACTTTCTTGAGAACATTAATTTCTAGCCCAGCACCCTCCCAGTACTTGTGCACATTGAGGGTGATCTTCGGGGCAACCTGAGACTTCCCTCTGGCACGATCCAAGCACTGCACCTTGCCTCAAAGGAGCCTTTGCCCAGGCTCCCCACCATCTCATGTGGCTCTGTAGCAGATCACCAGGTGGCCATCCTCGTCACCTTCCACACTTGGGCTGCTGCACTTACTGCTCTGTTGGCGACAGATACTGCTACAAGACCTGGTGCAGAGTTTGTGGCAGTGGTGGACATGCTTGTGGGTCCAGTATGGCCTCTTCTTCTGTGAATATCAAGACCATCCCTAGCCATCTTCTCTGAAGGATGGGCTCAGCGCTTCCTGTCTGTACCTATCACTGTCATGGTATTCCCAGTATCTCCAAGTGGTCATGGCTTCTGGACCAACATCTCCTGGGGGGAGGCTCCCTTTGGGAGGGGGTATCACAGTCATCCTTCATGTTGGTGACTGTCAGTCACCCCCTCCTCTTCCAGCAGTAGCTCAGGTGCTGATCTGAGCCATATCACTTACAGTGATTCATCTTTCCCAGGCTCCAGCTGTGGCTAGGCCCCACTCCCCACCCAAGATGTGTGGTTTTTTTTTTGTTTTTTTTTTTTGTGTGTGTGTGGCTATTATAAACGGGATTGATTCTTTGATTTCTTTCTCAGTATATCTGTCATTGGTATATAGAAAAGCTGCTGACTTTTGTGTGTTAATTTTGTATTCTGCCACTTTGCTGAGAGAGTTTTCAGCTGTAGGAAGAGTCTTTAGGATCATATTAAACTGAAAATAAGAATATATTGCCACCTTTCCTATTTGTATCACTTTTTTATTTCTTCTCCTCCTCCTCTTCCTCCTCTCCTCCTCCTCTTCCTCCTCCTCCTCCTCCTTCTTCTTCTTCTTCTTCTTCTTCTTCTTCTTCTTCTTCTTCTTCTTCTTCTTCTTCTTCTTCTTCTTCTTCTTCTTCTTCTTCTTCTTTTGCATGTGTGTTTTGGTTTTCAAGGTAGGTTCTCACTCTAGCCCAGGCTGACCTGGATTCACTGTGTAGTCTCAGCCTGGCCTTGAATTCATGTGGATCCTCCTAGCTTGGCCTCCCAAGTGCTGGGATTAAAGGCATGTGCTACCATGCCTGCCTATATCACTTTTATTTCTTTCTCTTGTCTTATTGCTCTAGCTAATACAAACATTATTCTCTCGAATTCCTTCCCCAGCTCCCAGAATACTGTCTCCACACCTGGGACTTCCTCTGGGATGGGCAGTACCATTCTCCCTTCAGAGTGGATGACCAGTGCTGTTCATGTGTGTGGGAGGTGCTTCTGAGGTGGTCTCAGATCTGCCCACTCCTCTGTGAATTCCTTCAGGGCTCCAGTTGGGAAGCTGGTCTGTCCATCTTCCGTTGTCCTGAGTGCTGCTTGGAGTCTGTGGGATGTTCCCAAGGCTTTCAGCTTACAGAACGCTGCACAGATTCCATTTAAAGTTTCTTTTTCACGGTCTAGTAGTATTCCATCAAGTTTTACCTTCCAGTCCCTTGATACTTGGTCTGAGTTTTCCCAGAGGGTGGATCATAGAGGATCTTAGACTGTGGAGCCACCAATGCAATGGAAGGCTCTTTTAAAATGGTGTCTCCCTTCTGCTCTGTCAGGTGCCAGTGCAGGACACCCAGTGCCAAGGGGAGAGGGCTTCTCCTTGCTTCTCCTTCTGGTATTGTTGCTGCCCTGGGGATGGCTGTTCCCCTCCCCCACCAGCTCTATAGAGTGTTGCTTGATTTTCCTGGTAGCTGTGTTTCAGCTTTTCCCAGCTTCTTCCCTTGGAGACTTTTGGTGACCTTGGGATGAAGGTCATCTGCCACATATACTGAGTCCTCACAGTTCCCTGGGTGGCTTTTACATAACAAAAACTCACTCTCTATTGGTTCTGGAGTGTTTCTGAAACCACTGTGTGGAAAGGTTCCTGCTCCCCATCACACTCAAGAGGAGTTCCTTCCTCACCCCTTCAGATATTTTGGCATTCCAGGGATCCATTGTCTCAAATATTATGCTTCAGTCCTCTTCTTTGGAGTTAGGACCTACCCTAAATAGATATAGGATGATGCCATCCTAAGATCCTGAACTACTTACATTGGTTTAAGGAAAGCTGATTTTTAATTTAATTTTTCTTAAAAAATTAAATTTGTATTTTTTTTCTTTATTGTCCAATGAGTTACATTATTTAGTGGGCAAACAATGAGTTGTTATCCCCAATTGCCTGAAGCTCCCTCCCCCATCCCCAATCAGCTGGATATCCTCCTCCATGGAGGAGTCCTTGTGACAGGGGACCATGGATAGCCTAGTATTCAGCCAGGGTCTCCTGGCCCTAGTATGTTGTTACTGAGGGGTGCCATGCCTCTGGATAGTCTCCCCCACCACGGCTCTCACAATCTTTCTGCCCCCTCTTCCGCTCAGTTCCCTGAGTCGTGGTGGGTGAGTATTGAGACTGCTTTGGTGTTGTGAATTTAGGGATTTTTGTGTTGAGATTCGTTGGTTTCTGTCTCACTGGCTTATCCTTTGTTGATTGAATGGCTATGGCTGTGGGTCCCTTGTACATCCACTCATTCTCTGTGGGGTTCCATATGGATCCTCCCCCGTATGACTGTGGTGGCTCATCTCATGCCAGGATCTCAGTTTTCTGCCTGCAGTCCGTTGGTAGGGTTATATGGGCCACAGCTCCCTCGCTGTATTCTGAAAAATACAAACACAATCTCCATCAGAGAATGAGGTCAGTATCCGTTAACAAATATACAGCAATCTGGATTACCTAGCTTCTATTTTCAAAAGCCTCCCCGTCAGTCACTCGCATAGTGCATTTTTTCTTGTGAGCCCACGAGTATGGGATCTGGTGCTTATCGCCCTGAATCCCTGGTTCCAATCAAGGGTTCCCCCTCACTGAGTGGAATATTTGGCCGAATTTAATAGCTGTTGATTGTCTCCCCCAGGCTCAGGCTCCTCCATTGTACACGTGCTCCTTTCTTGGTTTGCTTTTCTCTCCCAGTAGGAGGTGTGGTCAGCCTACTCATGGCCGCAGACTGTGTTTCATGCCAGTGGTCTGTTTACACCAGCTGTCGTTGTTGTTCAGCTTTCCCTGGCAGCTTGTGTAGTGTTTTCCAGCACTGCACTAACTGCCATCTGGGGGCTGGTTACCATTCCAGACCTTGAAGAGTCTCTCGATGCTGAATGATGGTATTCTGTGTTTTCTTCAGCAACAGGGTTTTGCCTCAGGCCTGGGGAGGGCTTTCAAGAGCCTTGACAGAATTCTGTCTTGTTTTTGTAACCTCATAGGTCACTTTGGTCAACAGCTCAGTGAGGGAAGGAACCAGTGGCCGGGACCTGGGGCTGTCAGACTACTCAATTGTTCACAGACAGCAACTTCTGGGAAGTCTCTTCTCTTTGTCCAGTGTGCCTGTAGCAGAGCTCAGGGCCTTGAGAACCTAAGGCCCCACATCCCTCAATATCCAGAAGAGCCAAAATTCACCAAGAAGACACTCATCAGTGTTTGTCTCATGTTGCTGCTCTGTGCAAACATTACACTGATTGGAGTTCTTCCCATTGACATTTTATGAAGGAGGGGGAAAAAAACCAAACATGCTGTTTGTATTATGTAACACTGTGTTCACAAAGTCTCTCCTATTAGAGAATCCCAATATAAAACAGATAAAACTGACCCAGGCTGGCTTTCCCTTTGATGGGCTCAATTTCAGACTTACCCATCACAAATGATTACAGTACAACCAGATTTTGACAGAACAAGGGTAGTTTTGAATTCTCACCTGCAGTTTCCATCTCTGGTGCATCATAGCAGAAAAATAGACAACCTTAGTTTAGTTGTGAGATATGAAAACATGCTGAATTTCCTCCTCAAGTTCTTATGCTTCTAGGCACTTAGCAAGTCAGTTTCCCTGAAGAACAAATAAGCTCTTGGGTACCAATTATGAGCCTTACAAAACCCAACACACTTCTTTTGCCTTGAGTACAAGAAAACTGAGAAGAAAATCTTAGTGATCAATTTCAGTAATTTCTAGCCAAGATATTTATCATATTCAGACGCTCCCTCTCTATGGCTTTTATGTGTTGCTATTTTATTTTAAGATCTTGTTGTAGATGTTATGTTCCAGCCTTCCTGGATGTTTTTCTTAGCTCTGGTCTTTGACATAGTGCTCTTACTTTCTTATATCACTGATGGCTTATTATGTTTTCTTTTTCCTCTCCACCAAATCTGCCCACTGTATGTGTATGTGTGTGTAGGAGTATGTGATGCACTTGTGTGTGTGAATGCACGCTCATGTGTGTGAAAGTGTGCATGCACACATGTGTACACATATTTGGTGACCAGAGGTTGACATCCAGTGTTTTCCTTGATAGCCCTCCGCCTTTTGTGAGGTAGGGTCTCTAACTGAGCCCACCACCAGTTTTGAGATGGGGTCTCTAACTGAGCCCAGAGCTCATGATTTGGCTAAAGCAGATAGCCAGGAATCCTAGGCATCTCTCTCTCTTCCCCCTGCAGTTATGGGGGTGATAGACAGGTGCCACTGTGTTCAGTGTTCATGTGGGTGCTAGGGATCTGAACCCAGGTCCTCATGCATGTGCGGCAAACACGTTACCCACCAAGCCATCTCTCCAACCCCCTCTGCCTATCTCTTGATGCTCGTTTCCCAGGATTCCTGGATACTGTCACCTCCCAAGTCAGTATCTCTAACTGCACTCTGCAAATTTTGTTCAGATTCAAGCAGATCAACTGCTTATTTATTGGGCACACGGTGTTTGTGTAACTTAAACACAGTGACTCTCACTGTGGGGTTCATCACCTAGACTAAGCCATCTGCGCTCATTCCTTCTCGGTTTTTGTCAGTAGTTAGGCCGTGTGTGATGTCATCAGTGGGAACATGACATTGTCTAAGACTTTTGTCTCTCTGTAATCCCTCATTCAATGTTCACCTTCTGCAGTTCCCTTTTTTTTTTTTTTAGCATTTCTGAATTCTGTTTCTCCCCTTCCTCCGAGCCCCTGCCTTCATATCTTCTAGGGTCTGAACTTCAGACCTTGGCTTCTTGGAACCTTGTCCTCCTAACTGGATTCTGTCAGAGCTAAGCATTTCAGTGGTTTCTTATGGCCTGAGAGGCCAGCAGAGAATGAGAGAATGAAACAAATGCCCTCCAAGACTGGCTCATGCCCACCCTGGTCTTGTCCCTGCCACTCCTCATCCCTCAGGCTCTACCATCACAGCTGCCTGCCATCTCGTAGGGGTTCCAGACTATTTAATGACACCATCGCTTGGCTGATGGTGTACATCTACCTGAACCACCCTTTTTCTCAGAGGCCTTATCACCACTTAGGTGTTAGTTCATGGAACATTTATTGAGTACCACGTGTGTGCCAGGCAGTGTGAAGTTCCAGTTTTAAACAGGCAGATGAGGAATGTGATGGTTTGATCAGAATGTGTTCTGAAGGCTTGATCCTCAGCTGATGGCAGTTTGGGAATTAGAACCTAGTTGGAGTTGTGTTGTTGGGGGCGGGCTTATGGGGGTTATAAGCCAGCTTCTCCTTGCCCATGTTTAGCCCACCTTCCTGCCATTGTTTGCAGTGCTGTGGCGGAGGTGATGTCCACCCGTCTGCCCATGCCATCATTTTCCCTGCCATGATGGAGCTTCCCCTTGAGTCTGTAAGCCTAATTAACCCATTCCTCCACAAGCAGCTTTTGGTTGGCTTCTCAGTCTGTCCTCGTGGAGTTCATTTTAATAGACTTTCTGTTAAACTGTGATCCTTGAGATAAGTGTCTCTCCCTCTACTCACCCAACTCAGTAGCCTGTGCAGATGTCAGCAGTGCTCTTGGCCTGTTTGGCTGAAGAAATGTTTTGGTCTCTTTTCTCTAATGTTCTCAAAATGTTCTGAGGGTCAACGAGCTACATCATGGCCACCTCAACATCCTGAGTGCTTAGCACATGATAGTCTCAGAAAGCTTCCTTTGTAACTTAGCTACTGGCTAGGAAGCATTGTTCCTGTATCTCAACTTCAACTTCCCCTTTTCCCAGGAGCTTCCTGGCCTTCAGACAAGTTGTCATATCCCCACAGTATGCTCCAATACCATGTGTTATTTCTTCACAGAACTTTGAACATTTCAGGTATTTTTCTAAACTACTGACATTGCAGCCACTCATTGCTTAATGATGGGCATCGTAAAAGGTGACTGTGTTGTGCAAACATGGTGGGAACTTACAGATATCTGATTGGTATAGCCAACTGCACACCTGGGCTATATGGTGTGTGTGTCTGTGTAGGGTGTATATATATGGCATGTATTGTGTATATATGGTGCATAGCATATGGTGTAATATGCATACACACACGCACAAACTCACACATGGTCTCTTCCTCCTAGCCTATGATATGAAAATAGGAGATTTCTAGCAACCCTAATAAAATTCAGTGGGATACACACACACACACACACACACACACACACACACACAAATGACATCAAAGCAGACGAGGTACTAGTTGGGAAAAACAAAGGGTTTAGTGGGAGTAAGAGAGAAAGTAGTGGGAAGGGGAAGTGATTATGATTAAAATACATCATGTACATGTATAAAAATTGTCAATAATGCAATAAAACAATATAATAAATAATAAAATAATAGATAGTGTTTTTAAAAATAAAAAGCCCAAAAATACAGGAGATGAAATCCAGCATGTAAGAAAATGATGGAATCAAGAGGCAGGGTAAGCATGGGCTGCCGCTGGAGTAACAGGGCATGTTGTATATAACACAGTAAACAGCTTACAAGTAGAGAGTAGACTGAAATGATGATAATAAGGGTAGCAGAGTGAACAGGACAACGACAGTCACCTATTGTCAAGTACATAATTTGGGCTGTGCATGTATGCAATTTTGGCTCCCCCACAGACATGTTTCAGTGGCATTCTGATGTTTTGCACATGATAGGAATTTTTTGGCTCCATTTTAACTTCATGGTCCTATTGTTATGTACATCCTTCACCAAGATATGGCTATGCGATTATTTAAAGTTTATTTTCTGCACTAAGGTGTAAAATCCATGAAGCCCAGGGTACAGCTAGCAGAGTGAATATACTAAATTAACTGTTAACTGAACTATTGGCTTTTTTTTCTTGTTTCTTGATGTTGCATATATTTCTAAGTCCTATAGAAAAACATGAGCTAAATGACTGCTGGTCTAATGTCTCACTCCACCAACCTGCAATGCAGAAGCTATTCTTGAGAACTATCGAGGAGAGCAGAGGAAGGGTTTTGTTGTTGTTGTTGTTTTGAGGGTCACACTGTAGCCCAGGATGATCTGGAGCTCACTATGTAGTCTCAGGCTGGCCTTGAACTCAGCAATCTTCCTACCTCTACCTCCTAAGTGCTGGGGTTGAAGGAGTGTACCAAAACACCCAGCCAGATGATGGTTTGATTAGAACCATGCTAAAACAAATATGCACAAATAAATTATGCAAAAAGGAGAGATGATCTTAAAGAATTAAATTTATTACCTGAAATACTAAAGTGGCCTTGAAGCACCTATTTTAGGAGATTATTTTTTTAAAGCTCCTATAGGAAAGATAATAAATATTCTTCTCTTTTCCTTCCCAGCAACTGAGAAGTCAAGACCTGTGCAGAGTACAGATGAACCAAGTCAGGTAAAGAAATCTGTAAAGTGTTTGAAGCATGTAACTTGAATTTTTAAAAAGCAAAATAAACAAAAATAATCCCCATTAGAGTTTTGTGTCTCCAGACTAGGGAGGACAGAATACTGCTAAAGAGCAAAATGGATTTCGATGATTATGAAACAGCCAAAGAACTTGTAGACTTGGACTCTTGGCAGGAATAACATTACTTTGATATTCACAGATTCTTTGTAAATAAAAAATGAAAAAAAAATTGAAAACACACAAAGTCACGACTTGTATCTTCTCTGTAGCCTGGGGTTGACATGGTGAAAAACCAGTGCCTATTTCCACAGCTCCTCTTCCTTCCTGAGGGTTTTCTTTTTCTTTTCTTTTTTTTATTGTCCATAATGGGTTACATTATTTAGTGGGAAAACAATGAGTTGTTATCCCCAATTCCCTGATGCTCCCCCTCCCCCATCCCCAATCAGCTGGATATTCTCCTCCATGGGTCATCTGGATCAGTCCTTGTGACAGGGGACCATGGATAGCCTAGTATTCAACCAGATTCTCCTGGCCCAAGTGTGTTGTTACTGATGGGTGCCATGCCTCCGGACAGTCTCCCCCACCACGGCTCTCACAATCTTTCCGCCCCCTCTTCCACTCAGTTGTCTGAGTCATGGTGGGTGAGTATTAAGGCTGCTTTAATGTTGTGAGTTTAGGGGTCTTTGTGTTGAAAATCATTGGTTTCTGTCTCACTGGCTTATCCTACGTTGATTGAATGGTGTGGCTGTGGGTCCCTTGTTCATCCTGTCATTCTCTGTGGGGTTCTGTATGGATCCTCCATGATATGACTGTGGTGGCTCATCTCTTGCCAGGATCTCAGCTATCTGCCTGTGGTCGGTCGGTTGGTAGGGTTAGATGGGCCACAGCTCTCTCGCTGCATCCTGAAAAATACAAACACAATCTCCATCCGAGAGTGAGATCAGTGTAGGTTAACAAATATATACAATTCTGGATTACCTTGATTCTATTTTTAGTAGCCTCCCTGTCAATCGCTCCCATAGTACATCTTTTCTTGTGAGCCCAAGAGTACGGGATTCGGTGCCTATCGCCCTGAATCCCCAGTTCCAGTCAAGAGCTCCCCCTCACTAAGTAGAAAATTTGGCCGAATTTAAAAGCTGTTGATTGTCTTCCCCAGGCCCAGGCTCCTCCATTGCACAAGAGCTCCTTTCTTGGTTTGCTGTTCTCTCCCAGTAGGAGGTGTGGTCAGCCTACTCATGGCCACAGACTGTGTTTCATGCCAGTGATCTGTTTACTCCAGCTGTCGTTGATCAGCTTCTCCTGGCAGCTTGTGCAGTGCCTTCCATCACTGTACTAACTGACATCTGGGGGCTGGTTACCATTCCAGAGCTCGAAGGGTCTCTCGATGCTGATCGATGGCATTCTGTGGTTTCTTCAGCAACAGGGTTTTGCCTGAGGCCTGGGGAGGGCATTCAAGAGCTTTGACAGAATTCTGTCTTGTTTTTGGAACCTCATGGGTCGCTTTGGTCAACAGCTCAGTGAGGGAAGGAACTGGTGGTTGGAACCAGGGGTTGTCAGAGTGATCAAATTATTCCTGAGGGTTTCCTTAATTTATGTTTTTAAATTTTTTATTGACAACTTCCATAAATATGAATCACATGACCATAATCCCCTCCCACCATCTTCCCATTTTCTTTTCCCAAGTCCCCTTCCACTGAACCCCTTCTTTCAAATTTGATGTCATCAGGGATTTTTTTCTCCTCGTACTACGCAGGTCTTGTGTAGGTAGCATCAGCCACTGTGAGGTCAGGAATATCTAGGCTACTTTGTGTCTGGAAGACAGTATTGTTAGTGCTTCTTACTTTCCTTGGCTCTTTCATTCTTTCCACCACCTCTTCCACAATGCTTCTTGAGCCATGGAGTGTAGGATATCACTTCTCGGCTCTTTAGTGAGTTCTGAGTCACATCAATGGTCACCACCATCTTGAGGACAGTTTGGTGGGCATATTATATGTATTTAGCCAGAAAACAGTAGGAGTTTTCTTATTTATTCTTATGACAAAAATGATTTAAATCGCTTTGAGTAATAACTTCAGGTGGTACAGTTTTATGGAGAGTGTTTCCTTAGAGGCATCCTCAGCCACCTGCCCTGTCCTTGCGTCCCCGTTGACTCTGGGCTGCTGTGTGCTGGAGAGACATGGAGGGGAAGGAGACAGAATGAGGCTGGCCAGTGGGAAATGGAGGTCACCCACAAGATACTTCATTGCCTTCCTTAAAGCACCAGATGCTTGCTGCCAAGGATCTTTTATACCCCAAAGAGTTACAATTGAGAAACATAAACTATAGGTATTAATTCATCTAAAACCAAGGGAACAAACTCATTATGTATTCACATAGGTAGCATATGTTTTATAACAACAAATTATATTTGTCCAAATGATCATAAAGTTGGTGGGGAAAATTATACTCTCATATATTTCGCAAATCTTATTAGTAACCATGTTAATTGTAGTGTTTAGTTAAGTCTTGTGTTGTTGTGGCAAGAGAAGCAAAAGAAATGCAAGATTTATTTTGCTCATGGTTTTAAAGGTTTCATTCTGGCTGGGAAGGCATGAAGGACCAAAGCAGTTCCCATTCTAGAAGCTACAAACAGAGAAGGAGCTAGACAGAAAACAGAGATGGAGATTAGATAGATAGATAGATAGATAGATAGATAGAGACAGACAGACAGACAGACAGACAGACAGACAGACAGACAGACAGACAGACAGACAGACAGAGAATCTTCCTTTTCCCCTTTAATTCCATCCAGGTCCCTGTCCTCCCAGAAGATGATACTTACGTTTAGGGCAGGTCCCTCTCTCCCTTAGTTGATCCTGTTTGGAATCTTCACAGCCCTCCTGGAGGTGGGCTTTGGTGATCTAGAGGCTTCTCAACAATCAAGTTAACAATTGCGAGCATGAGGGAGAGCCAAGCATTGTATCCTTACACACTGTGTGCTTCAGGGAAACCACACTGTGTCTCACGCTTGAAAGACAGTATAATGACTGGTCTGATCTCCTAAAGACATTTTTTTCTTTTTGTTTTTTGAGGTAGGGTCTCCTTCTAGCCCAGGCTGACCTGGAATTCACTATATAGTCTCAGGCTGGCCTCAGACTCTCAGTGATCCTCCTGCTTCTGCCTCCCCAGTGCTGGGATTAAAGGTGAGCGCCACCATGCCCAGCACCTAAAGACATTTTTATCTGATGGGCTTCCTGGCTATATCTTGAGAACCACCATGACAGAAAATTTGAAATGGAGCTCTATTTTCTCTTTAACCTTGTTTTTTATTTTTATTTTTATTCTAGAAGCCGAAGTCAGCCATGAAAAGTAGTCCACGAGGCCAGGGAGAGCTCAAAGGATTTAAGCAGTGACCAGAAAAGAGATTTAAGAGTGGAAAAACACTGCTAAGAACATATGTATTTATTTTCAACCTATAGATCCCTGAGCCTGAGAGCCCCTTATATGTCATATCTAGGACTTGGAAAAATTGGGGGATATGGGAAAATGCTATAGGTTTTCATAAAAATAAATAAACCTGATTTATAAGGCTGAATTTCTATTGACTTTGAGACATAGTGGGTAAAATGGAGTTGGTGCTGACTGGAAGGCTTTGTTGGCACCGAATGTGTCCCAAGGGACCATCCAGAGATGATGATGTTGGGTAGCGAGGGGCCAGTACCATGGTCCTGTGTCACCAGAGAACATGTGGGAAGCTAGGTCGGACAGGTCCCAGTAGGCAGTTAGGGGCCCATTATAATCTTCCATCACAACTTGGCCACACCTATCATTTCAGCTCTCAGCTCACCCAGTCAAACCCCAAGCATGCAGCTTGCCCTGTGTGTGGGCAGGTTTCTTCTTATCACAGATTTTACTTTTATTTTTACCTTTTAAATCTCTTTTGGAAGGCACACCCCTGGACCTCGTGGTGAATTTTTCCTGCTATTTGGGTCACTTTTTCTTTCCTTCTTGGCCCTTTTGTTTCCCTTGTGTCTCTGGAATGTTTGAATAAATTGTGATGTTTTAAATATTATTCTCTAATGTGAATTGCCAATTCTTTGGCTAATTACAGAAAGGAACCCTGGACTTAGTTGTCTCTAAAACAGCTGGCTACACCAATAGCATGATCATTGCTGCTAGTGTGGGCTTCCTGCTGCTCCTGACATCTCTGCTGGCCTTTCTCCTTCGAGGTAAGATGGGTGGGGCCCGATGGATGGAGCCTTCAGAGGCAGCTGACTGAAGGAAGATATGGAATAGAATATTTCTACCTCCTCTCCTTTCTTCCATCCACAAAGAGGCTCTGTTCCATCTCTGTCCTGGAAAGCCAGGGAGGTGACAGGTAAACTCAGTAAACTTGTCACCACCAGATGCTAACAACCCTGGGATTGACCTCCTGGCAAAGCTTACATTCTGGAAATGAGACCATGAGACAGACAAAGAGACCTTCACTGATGACCTTGGCTCTGTGCAAGGCCTCCTGCCATACACTTGCTGTGCTAATTCACTCTGTTGTCATAACTGTCTTCATGGAAAGTACTAGTGTTATTGCTGTTTTAGGGTTGGAGACATCCTGGAACCCCTCTCTTCCATCGGCTAGGAGTGCCCCCAGGAATCAACCCATGAAAGATCTTGCTTTTAAGTGTTCCTTTAAAGGGCTTTCTCAGGCACCATAAATGGCCTTCAGGAACAGCAAGGGTCCAAGTAATCAAAAGGCAATGTCTGCATTTTTCAGGGGTCAAGGTCCATAGTTTCCATTAAGTTCTCAATCTAGTCTGTGTCTTGGACCCCCCCAACACTCTAAAACCTTTATTACCACTGCAAAAAGGAGCCACAAAACAGGACTTATGATTCTCATACAATGCACATGTAGCCCAGATACTGTTGGAAAATGGAAATTAGTGGTCTAGGGCGGTTACCCTTGGAACGAGACTGATAATAATCATGTCACCTGTCCCAGGTGAATAGTACAAAGGGACATTTAGAACTTGCTGGAAGCTCGCTGCTACCTCTCATATGAAGTGATGGTTACTGTTTTGTAAAGTCCCTACCATATCTCATAAAGAAATGTGTTAGTACCCAAATTCCTCACCAATGAATGACTCACCAATTGAGACAGCTTAACACCATTGGCCGAACCACTAGGACAGCTTTGGAGTAGCAGGTGGAGCCCCGGAAGCAACAAGCATCTTTGTTCTCCCACTGCCAGTCTGTCCCTCAGCTTTTGGAAAGCAGAGGCGGGCTTTCCCAACATCCATGTGATTCTGCTCACACTGTGGCCTTGTCTTTTCAGGGAAAGTCACGGACAGCAATTGTTTGCAGAAACACAAGAGGTAATTCATCTTGCATGACTGATTGTTGTAATGATTATACAAGCTGTTACAAATGATTAGATACTACTCAGTGGTTTAATGACTTGTGCTTGTGTTCTGATTAAACACAGGGTGGGGGAGACATGGCATTAGAGCTGAAAATGGTGCTGTGATTTGGCTCGCAATAACCTCTGTTTTTGTTAACACCAAAATTTGTGACCAAAATGGAAATTCAAAAGCCGGTGGCATTAACAGAAGTATAGCATGCAAAGGAAAGAAGGTGATATGTAACTGTATGCCGTGCTGGAAATGGGCGACTCTTTAATTGGGTTCATTACCTAGTTGGTCATTGAATGTGAAGGGAGTCAGCAGTATAAAAACTGAACAAACAAAAAAGAAATATTTACAAAATTAGTCCTGGGATTTGGTTTCTCTGCTTAATCGGACTACTTTTGCTGTTTGGGTTGTGTAGGTGTGTGTTGTATGTGTATGTACTTGTGTGTACGCAGGTGTGTATCCTGTGCACACATGGGCAGAGGCCAGAGGAGAAGGCCATGCTCTGGTCTGTCTTCTGCATGGTGTCTTTGAGACAGAGACCGTCACTGAGCCCAGAGCTTCTGTTTAGAGTCAGTCTGGCTGACTCAAAGGCCAGCAATGTCTCTGC
>PVHP010008953.1:15732-51899 GCA_004024765.1 Zapus hudsonius
AAAAAAAAAAAAAAAAAAAAAAAAAAAAAAAAAAAAAAAAAAAAAAAAAAAAAAAAAAAAAAAAAAAAAAAAAAAAAAAAAAGCATGTTACTTACTTCTATGTGTTCTTTACAGTATTCCAACCCAATGTCACTAAGTATTTTTTTCACAGTTTTCCGGGCTTTTCTTAAACTGCCAAGATTGTTGACAGGAAGTTGGAACATAGTTTCTATTGGAAAAAAAAATTTAAGTCAAAGTCAAAACATGCACAAACTGTAACAGTTTCTAATTCCACTGGTGGCGGACCCCAGGCCCTGCTCCATCCCACAAAAAGGTGAGAAGATATCCTAAACTAGCACATGTGGAATACTTAAAACAGGCAGAAGTGCTCACTGGACCTTTTAAACAGGATATACTCTGTTACAGATGGATTTATACATCTAAACACACAACCCAGATTAGGGTTTAAAAAACCACTTTAGTGATGAGCTCAGTTAGGGAACAATACCAACCAATTATTTTAAAATCAAGTGTGAGTACTTTTCTCCTCAGGATGTGGAACCTATGGAAGTTGAAAGTGCTTACTACCTTAGCACCAGTACCACACAACTGGGAATGACAGGAAAAGACGGTTTCTATTGTCTGGGAATTGTCAATGGTACGATACTCTTACAGAAATTTACAGAAACAATGGTCTAACAGTTTCTGTCCATCTCTCAGACTAAAGTCACCAGTAGTTATGTGACAGGCACAGGTCACAGCATGACAGTGTGTGGTGGCTGTTATGGGCTTCAGGGGATCCTTTAGAAAAACCCATGTATGTGTGCAAGGGAAACCAAAAAGTTACTTATTGTCTTAATAATAATCTTCAGAATAAAGTTGCTCCAGACAAAACTAGCAAAAACAAATGCCAAAGCACCAGGAATCCACATGAATAAAGGCTGTTATTCTATAACACCACTACAGTTTGTAAGCTGTAAGGTAACTAGCCCAAAGACAGTTAAGTCTGAACCTGGATAGATCTCAAAGTTCAACTGAGCCCAAAAGATCCAAGCATTCCTAGAAAACCAGTTCTCAACAGTGTACTCTAGAAGGATTTCCTGCTGGCTATGGACTAGGGCTCCAGCGTCTCCCTGGCTTCTCCAGGGAAGCACAGGGATAGAAGCAAAAGTGGTCCTTCCATTTATTGTCTTACTATCTCTCCTCCACATTGCCTGAGCCTGCAACAAGCCAAATGATTCCTTACAATAAGGTCTCCACCAAGCCTACCAGTCTACATTCTGGAGGATAAGAAAACGAACAACTCTACCACCTTTTAAGAGCCTAAATTCAGACTGGGCGTGGTGGTGCATAGCTGTAATCCTAGCATTCAGGAGGCCCAGGAAAGAGGATCATAAATTTGGGGGTCACACATAGCCTGTATGAAGTAAGCCCTACACAGTGAGACCTTGTCTCAAGCAGAGAGAGCTACAAGTGAAACAATGACAAGAAGGTGACTTATATATTAACGTCAAAAAAATGTCTTTAAGAGATGGGTTCATTTCCCCCAGATGCACCCCTTGGTCACGAAATCTCCTTCTTGATTATTTTGCTGCCCCCCCCCCCCGCCATGTAAAGCTTCACACTTTAGATCAGGCTGACCTTGTAGTCCCAGGCTGGCCTCAAACTTACAGCAATTCTATCTCTGCTGCCCCCCACCATGGACAGCTTGTTTGTTTTTCCAAGGTAGGGTCTTACTCTAGCTCAGGCTGATCTGGAATTCACTGTGCAGTCTCAGGGTGGCCTCGAACCTAAGGCAATCCTCCTACCTCTGCCTCCCAAGTGCTGGGACTAAAGGCGTGTGCCACCACGCCTGGCACATACAGCTTAAAAACCAACCAACCAACCAAAAACTAACTGGAAAAAAACTATTTGCAAAGGTGGGGAGAGGAATGGGCACCCTAAAGCCTCCTGCCATTGCAAATGAACCTCAGGATCCATCTGTCACTCTGCATCTGGCTTTACCTGGGCACTGAGAAATTGAATCCAGGCTGTCAGGCTTTGCAAGCTTTTCGCTGCAAGGCCGTATCACCAACTTTTTGTTGTTGTTTTTTTAGGGGTTTCATTCTAGCCTAGGCTGATCAGGAACTTACTCTGTAGAGTTCCAGGCTGGCCTCCAACTCCCAGAAATCCTCTTACCTCTACCCCCCTTCTGGGATTAAAGGTATGTGCCACCATGTCTAGCTTCTCTACCAATTAAAACAATGTATTTTATTTTATTTTTTTATTGTTTGGTTTTTCAAGGTAGGGTCTTACTCTAGCCCAGGCTGACCTGGAATTCACTATGTAGTCTCAAGGGTGGCCTTGAACTCATGGTGATCCTCCTACCTCTGCCTTCTGAGTTCTGGGATTAAAGGCGTGCACTTTATTTTCTTTTAGACTGGATTTTCTTTTAGGGGCAGGGTCTCACTGTAGCTCAGATTGACTTGGAACTTACTTTGTAGCACCAGGCTGGCCTCAAACTTAATGATCCTATCTCAGTCTCCCAGTGTAAGTGCTGGGAGTAAGGGTGTGAGCCACCATGCCTGGCTTATTCATTCATTTATTTAGTTGAGAAAGAGTAAGAATGAATATGGGTCTACCAGGGCCTCTTGTTGCTGCAAACAAATTCCAGACACATGTGCCACTTTTACATTGGTACTGGGTAATTGAATCCAGGCCAACTAATGCCTTTAACAGTTGATCCATCTCCCCAGTCCTTGCTGGCTGTTTTTAATAGGTCAACATTACAATCCCTATTCCAACAACCACTATAAATCGCAAGGAAAGCTTCCTTTAGGTAAATCTTGACTTAAGCCTCTCAGTACATGGCATGAAAATAGCCAAATCAACAGTACTGCACCCAATATATACCAACCATCTGCAAGGCACCTACACTTTGCTAGTTATGGTGCTGGGATAAGAGTGGAAAGACACTCTTCTTCAATAATGTAACACTTCTCAAGCTTAGTACCTGGAGCACCCAGTAGTGGAGTTCAGGCACTGTGGCTTGCTATCAGTTAGGAGGCCTTTCCTCCACTGTAGAGAAGGTATAGAACTCATGGTTAAGTAGGAGTATTTCACCAATATATATATACATTCATCAATAGAGTTGGCTCTATGCCCAAGCATGGTTGTTTAGGATACTGGAAAGCAGGAGGAGAGGAAAGATGCCCGAAAGATAGGAATCTCCTCATCCTCACCTCCACCATCTTAAGACACCTGAACAGGCTCATTATCCTTCCATGCTTAAGCTTCATTGAAACTGAGTCTTGGTAGACCCAATGGGCAGTGGGATATAGAAGAGCAAGTAAATAGTTAAAAGGGAAAACGGGATGTTTCATGAAAAATAATGTACTGGGAGGGGACTGGGGAGATAGATGCTCAATAGTTAATGGTGCTTGCCAAACTCCTACAAGGATGTTTTATTAGGAAACAGGAGTCAACTGGAATGAAAATCTGAGATCCACTGAGACCCCCAAGGCTACAGATACATGTAAATAATAATGTATGTCTGATATGTTGTCCTTGCTACATAGCCAAGAGCAAACACACTTCTTTTTTTTTTTGTTTTCTGAGGTAGGGTCTTGTTCTATCCCAGGCTGCAGAACACACTTCTTCACAGCCAGTATTAAGCAGGACAATGGAGCCCCACGAGGCCCAATCTGTGAATGGAGTCCTTTAACTGAGAAGCTAGTAAGATGACTATGAAGCCACCCATTGGCCTCCAGCCCTAGATTTACTCAGAGGCTCTGCTCTGGTTTTCTGGTTCAGGAAGATGGAGAACTCAACAACAAACATGCTGGTTTAGTAGTTCATGCCAAACCAGTCAGCTTGTCCATGGCAGATTCTCTGAAAAGCTACCAGGTCAGGATGGCATCATGAACTCTCATTTTCAGAAGTACACAAGTGTTTACTACTAAACTGTCACAAAGAAAAACAAGACAAAACAAAATGAGAAAAACCAAAGAATAATCCCAGGCAGGAATAATCCCAGCTTGCTGCTAGGTGGTAGAGCATATTTAGCACCCGTAGGATCCTAGATTCGATCCCCAGCACCTCAAAGCAAAACAAAAATAAAATAAGCCTGTACCCAACTCTAAACATTTGTCTGGGCATAGCAGAAACTTAAGCCAGGAGGAAGAAGTCTCCAATCAAATTTATCCAGATTAAGATGTACATATAATAACCTCCCCACCCCCATATAGAGACTCACTTTAGCCCAAGCTGACCTGGAATTCACTATGTAGTCTCAGGGTGGCCTTGAACTCTCAGTGATCTTCCTACCTCTGCTGGAATTAAAGGCCCGCATCACCATACCTGGCCTTAAAAACTTTTATTTCAAAAGGGTGGGGAGGAAAGGAAAGAGAATCCACTGCTAACAAACTCCAGATGCGTGTACCACTTTGCAGAAGACTGAAACAAAGCTCTCTGGATAATATTTAAATTAATGCTCCTGAAATGTGCACTGTGTGTTAGTAGCATCCACGACACACACACACACACACACACACACACACACACACACACACACACACACACACAGAGAGAGAGCTAAAACCAGCTAGAAAACTGGGTGTGGTGGTACATGCTTATAATCTCAGCATTTGGAAGACAGAGGCAGGATGATTTTGAGTTTGAGGCCAGCCTGGGTTTGTCTCAAATAAGTAAATAAATAAGTACACTAAGTTAAAAAAAACAAAACAAAACAAAAAACTTTCCTTCTTTTCAGCATTAGTTGGCTCAACTGGTAAAAACTATTACCTATCTTATTCATATAGGTGGTGCTAAGAAGTAATATGCAAAAAAGAGGTGTTACCACTAAGTTACACACTCAACACGCAGCCTTATACTATGTATTGAATCTAAAAAATCTGGCCTTTCAAATAGGGCCTGGTGGCTCACACCTATAATCTCAGAATTCAGTAGGCTGAGGTAGGAGGATTGTTGAGTTCAAAGCCAGTCTAGAGCACTGGATGACATAATGAGTTCCAGGTCAGCCAGTCTGGGCTAGAGTGAGACTTGTTCCCAAACAAGCAAACCAAAAAGTCTGGTCTTTTGTTAACTTCTCAATGGCAGTGCCGTAGCATTCTGTTTCTAAAATGAACCCTAAAAAGCCTAAGGGAGGCTGGAGAGATGGCTCAGCAGTTAAGGCACTTGCCTCCAGTGCCTAAGGCCCCGGGTTCAATTCCCCAGGACCACAAGGTGGTGGCCCTGGTGCATTCTCTCTGCTTGAAAATGAATAAAATAAAATAAAATAAAAAAAAAAAAGCCTAAGGGAAGGCACAAGATTGAGAGTCCTCTCTACAAAGTTCCATTAACACTTGCCTACAAAGCCTAAGGACCCAGGTTCGATTCTCCAGTACCCAGGGAAAGGCATATGCATCAAGTTGAGTATGCATCTTGATTTCATTTGCAGTGGTGAGAGGCCCTGGCATGCCTGTTCTCTTTCTCCTGCTTCCAAATAAATAAATAAATAAATAAATAAATAAATAAATAGAACATGTTATTTAAAAAAAAAAAAAAAACACCACTGAAAGAACCCCCAGTCACATACTTGGCACTCCCGAAGGAATGGCTGCAGGTTATAACCAGCCACCTCAGTGTCAAAACTTCAATCAATACCCAACACTGAAATGACCCTGTGCTCACTCACTCAGCCAAACCAGTACAAGTGGTGATCCAGAGATTAAAAAGCACATAAAGGTCTGCCAGAGGATCCCATCACAAGCAGAACAGCATGGAACAAGAACTCCACTGAGGATATCCAATGACCCTTTTTGATCTAAATCCCAACATTTATATGTTGCAAAATGAAAGCAGCGGGTTGGAGAGATGGCTCAGTGGTTAAGGCACTTGCCTCCAGTACCTAAGGCCCTGGGTTCAATTCCCCAGGTCCCACATAAGCCAGACCCACAAGGTGGTGGCCCTGTTGTGCTCTCTCTCTCTCTCTCTCTCTCTCTCTCTGTATCTCTCTGCTTGAAAATGAATAAATAAAATATTTAAAAAAAAAATGAAAGCAGCATCATCTTTAACCACTTTTCTTTACTGCAGCGATGAGGATGGAACTCAGGGCTTTTTGTGTGCTGGACACAACCCAACCCCCAGCTTTTTATTTTTTTTTTGGGGGGGGGATCTTGTGTCTCTCCAGCACCTCCCCAGTTGTTAACACTTTTTGTTTCTTGGGGGACAAGGATGACTCCTGGCTCCATCTCTAGGGTGCTGAGATTACACATGTGTGCCATCACACCTGCCCATTGTTAATTTTAAATGTGTACTTCTGAAAGTTGCTTGGGGAAGGTGGAAGCATTGAATTGATGTTGTTCTCCTTTGTGGCTGGAGGTGTTAGTGGAGGCTAGTTTGTTCTCAACTATTTTGAGGCTCCTTTTCAAAGGAAAGCAAAATTTCATGCAGTTCTTTCATAATCACAGGGTGACTTAAAAGCTTTTATTTTACAAGCTTATACTTGTCCGTTACCATCACAACCTATCATTTTTCAGATTGATTTTCTTGATTACAAATGTGGACTAAAGAAAGTCCTTAAAACATAAAATGCCAAACCGGGTGTGGTGATGCATGCCTTTAATCCACCCCAGCACTCTGGAGGCTGAGGCAGGAGGATTATTTTGAGTTTGAGGCCAGCCTGGGTAAGTGAGGCCTTGCCTCAATAAATCAAAACAGAAATTTCACATACAAAACCAACAAGGCCCATTAAAAGAGGCGAAACAGGGCTGAAGAGATGGCTCAGTGGTTACAGGGTTTGCCTGAAAGGCCCAATGACCCGAGTTTGATTCTCTAGTACCTACATAAAGCCGGATGCATAATAGCACATGCATCCCTGGCAGCCCATTCTCATTCTCTCTCTCTGCTTGCAAATAAGTAAATAAAAATATTTAAAATAAAAACGCTTTAAGCATATGCTTTTAAAAATAGAGACAAAGAAGGCAATAAAATAAGCAGACTGAATGAACAAACACTGATTACAAAAGTCTTATAGAAATCGCACCTGTACACATTAACAATAAAAAGGAGGTATGTCAGATCGCAAACATCTTCAGAAGAGGGAGAGTTCATTATCAGCTCAGAGGGCAGAAGCAGTTTTGGTGAAATGGTCTTATGCCCTCTAATGAGGCCATAAAGTTAGGTTGAGTATTTGCATGGTATTATAGAATAAAGAAACAAAAAAACACAACTTCTTGGGCTGAAGAGATAGCTTAGCGGTTAAGGCATTTGCCTGCAATGCAGAAGGACCAGAGTTCGATTCCCCAGTGCCCATATAAAGCCAGATGCACAAGAGGGTGCATGTGTCTCGAGTTCATTTGCAGTGGCTGGAGGCCCTGGCATGCCCATTCTCTCTCTGCCTGTTTCTCTCTATCTAGAAATAGGAAACAAAGTTCTCTATCAATTTACTACAGAGACTGAGTTGGAATGGCTGCTCTGCAATGATGTTGGAAGAGTGGGTCTGAGGACAGGAAGAGAACCCTGGATGTCAAGCTAGTCTGCTGTTGTTTGCCAGGTACCCAAGGGCACATAGTAGGTGCTGAGGTAAGAAGTTACTACTAGGTGCTGTCTGGGATTAAAGCTGGACAGGCAAAGCAAGCACCCTGTGAGCTAGGGGGATTGTTGTGGGTTTTGAGGCCAGCCTGGGCTAGAGAGAGATCCCACCTTGAAAAAAAAACCAGAGTATCCATCTAGCTATGTTCAGCAAGTCCCAATATGAAAGGTTTGAAGCAGTTCTAAGTAGATAGGAGACAATGTGAATCACCTCAGGGGGTCTTAGGTCCATTCCAGACCACTCAATCTGAAAGGTTTGTGAAAGCCCCACTGCCTCAAGTTTGGGGTGCTCAAGAGAGGGTAGCAAAAAAAGGGAGGGGGAGAAACCTTAATAGTGAAGCTTATAGCCGTCATCAAAAAAGGACAGCGGTAAATACATATGCCTACCAAATGCCTTATAAGCACTTTTCCAACAACCATACCCATACAATAATGCTACTCTCACTCTTGTCTAGAGAAGCCTCTCTCTTTCATTTTTCAGATGGTGGTGACCACTGGGATAACTCAAAAGACACCATAGAGCTGAGAAGAAATGACAGTGGAGTGTTCAACACTGGAACATCTCTATCACACTTCCCGAAGCTCAGTGTCTATTGCAGAAGAGGTGGAGGAAAGATTGTAAGAGCCAAAGGAAGGGGAGGACTGCTCACAATACAGACTTCCAGACACAACTCACAGTGCCTGATAATACCTACACATAATGGGAGGTAATGATGATGACACCGAAACAAAACAGAGACTAATTGAGAGGGGAAGAGATATGAGGGTGGGTGGGTTTGTCTGTAATAATGGAAGCTATCAATAAAAAAGACAGCTGGGCATGGTGTCGCACACCTTTAATCCCAGCACTTGGGAAGTAGAGGTAGGAGGATATCTGTGAGTCCAAAGACATCCTGAGAATACACAGTGAATTCCAGGTCAGCCTGGGCTAGATTGAGACCCTACCTCGAAAAATCAGCATTTAAAAAATTTTTATTTGCATGCAGAGCGAGACTGAGCTAGAGAAAAAAATAGGCACAATAGTGCCCCTAGCCACACGTGCCAACTTTATGAGTCTGGGTTTTCCTGGGCACTGGGGAATTGAGCCTGGGTTGTTAGGCTTTGTAGGCAAGTGCCTTAGTCATTGAGCCATCTCTCCAGCCCCAGAACTATTGTTTTTATGAAAAAAAAAAAAAAAAAAACACCTGATTTGAACCACATATAAAAACCTTTTGAGGGGCTAGTGTTCGTTTGCAGCAGCTGGAGGCCCTGGTGAACCCTTTCTCTCTCTTCCTGAAAATACATTAACCTCCCACCTCTCTTTTTAACCTCAAAAAGATAAAGAGTTGATGCAGGACAATGAAACTTGCTAGAAAGATGTTAAGATGCAGTGATTGGGAATCTAGAGCTGAACAGATCTGGGATTAAATCTGTGCCCTGCCACGCACTAACTACGTTATGTAAATAAGTTAATTCCAGAGGTTTATTTCTTATACCCTGACATACAGGATCCCTTCCTTGGTTCATGGGTCAGGACTAAACAAGATGACTTAAGTTACAGCCCAAGGCAGTCCCCCTCACTTCTTTAAACCACACCAGGTACTGGAATAATCGCTAAGAACTCTGATCACCCTGTTCAAAGCTGGGAGTAAAAGATGTGCTGGCTCAGCATAAGTATGCATTATGCCTAACTTTTGGGACTTTTTTCTTTTTTTAGTGAAATGGTCTTATGAAGCACAGAGTGGCCCTGAAGTCAACAATTCTCTGTCTCAGACTTTTAAGTGCTGGGATTATAGGAGTGAGCCACCACATTTAAGGAAAACAAACAAACAGACAAACAGGACATGAGGGCTTGAGAAACAGCTCAGCAGTTAAGGCCCTTGCTTGCCTGCAAAGCCTAATAATCCAGGTTTGATTTCCCCAGTTCCCACGTAAAGTCAGATGCATCTAGAGTGTTCATTTGCAGAAGATGGAGGCACTGGTAAGCTTATTCTGCCTTCTCTCTCTTTACTTGCAAATAATAAAAATATTTTAAAAAAGGGCTTGGGTTATTAATTTTGTTTCCTCCTTTTTGAGATATAGCCCAGGCCAGTTTGGAACCTATGATCTTAATGTCTCAGCCTCCCCAGTACTGGGTTCCTCTTTAAAAGAAGCTTTTCAGACAAAAAAAACTCATGTCATCAAATGGAAATGTTATTGCTGCTGCATATCCTGGTACTTAAATACCCATGGCTTGCAGGCTGTTCTAAGAAGTAAGGTATGTTGTATACAGATGAAGGTGGACAGTGCCTGAGGAACAAGGTAAAAGCTCAGAAATAAGATGTGGTGGTTTGGGGCTGAGAAGATGGGTCACTGGTTAAAGACACTTCTTGCTTGCAAAGTCGGCCACCTGGATTCAACTCCCCCGGTACTGACATAAAGCCAGCAGCGAAAGGCTTTGACACACCCATATTCTCTCTCTCCCTCCTTTCAAATAATTGTTTCCCAGCCACTGGAGGTGTGACCTATTTGAGGTGTGTCACTGGGGTTGGGCCTTATGGTCCAGCTCTACAGCTCTCTCTTGCTACTTCCTCCCAGCAGATACATCATGATGTGAGCCAGCTTCCTGCTCCTGTCATGTTTTCTCACGCAATGATGAGACTTTCCCTTGAAACAGAGCCAGAAATAAGCCTTTCCCTTCCATAAGATGCTTCTGGTTGGGTTTTGTGCCAGCAAGGAGAAGGTAACTGCTTCAGCAGAGATGACTCTCTTAACCTTTCATCAACTTCAAATTTTATGTGAAATTTGACTTGAAAAATAAAGATGGTGCCTCACTGAAAAGAAAACAGACTGAAGACAACTTATAACAGATGTACCTAGGGTCAAGGAAGATGATGGGGAGCACATTCAATTCCCTTTATTCTAACTATGTACTGTGCAAAGTAGAGACTGTCTGCTGCTTGTTAAGAGCTCCCTCCACGGGGGCTTCAAGCTCTTTCATCAGTGTAGTGGCAGGCTAGTTTCAGAGAATATGAAAAGAAACCATTCATCAAGTGGGCCTAGAAGGTCAAGCAAGTAGCTTCACAATCATTAGAGCCTGCCACATCTTTGCATCTAAATGGTATTTGACAGTTATTTTATCCTCTAATTTATCGTGGTTTATCTAAACTACTCAGAAATAACTTTCCCACAGCAAAAATGTATTTTTCTTACCATCCTTAACAGACTATTCTATCCAAGCTATGTTATCTAACTAGTTTTTTTTTTTTTTTTAAATGCTTTGAGAGTGTGTGTGAAAAAGAAAGAGGCAGAGAACTGGGTGTGCTAGGGCCTCCAGTCACTGCAAAGGAACTCCAGACACATGAGCCACCTTGTGCATCTGGCTTTATGTGGGTACTGGGGAATCAAACTTGGGTCCTTCTTCTTTGCAGGCAAACACCTTGACCACTAAGCCATCTCTCTAGCATTCAATCTAATTTTCAAAGCCATCTCCCAACAGACTTAAGGTGTTTTTTAAAAAATATTTTACTTATTTATGTGAGAGAGTATGTGTGTACATGGGCACGTACATGGGCCTCTGGCCACTGCAAGTGAACTCCAGCTGCATGTCTGTCACCTTGTGCATCTGGCTTTATGTGGGTACTAGGGAATTGAACACAGGTCTCCAGGCTTTGCAAGCAAGTGCCTATAACTACTGAGCCATCTCTCCAGACCTTTTTTTTTCTTTTTGAGAAGGTCTCATGTAACCTAGGCTGGCCTCCTCCTTCTGATCTTCCTGACTCTACCTCCCCAGTCCTAGTTCAGCAACTTAAAGCCACCACACCAAGTGTATGCAGTGCTGAGAATGGAACCCAGGCAAGCACATCCCTCGCTCCTAAGATAGTTTTTCAAAAGTATTCTTGTAGTAGGTTTTGCCACTTAAGGGCTCACCAGGGAAGTTTTACTTAAAGGTGTGTGATACCACACTCCATGTCCCTCAAGTCACAGACAGCATTATAGATTTTCAAGGGACACAAAGGCGCTATGGTTTATTAAGAGTCCAGAAGGTTCAGAAAGAAAGGATAAATGCAGGTTGGGGAGATGGTTCAGTAGTTAAAGGTGCTTGCTTACAAAAGCCTGCCAGCCAGATTCCCCAGTCCCCATGTAAATAAAGCCAGATGCACAAAGTGGCACATATGTTTAGTGTTCTCTGTAGTGGCAAGAGGCCCTGACACACTCATTCATATTCTCTGTCTCTCTCTCTCTCAAAGACAAACTCTGCCAGGCATGGTGGCACATGCCTTTAATCCCAGCACTTGGGAGACAGAGGTAGGAGGTTCACTGTTAAAAGGTTATTCTGAGACTACATCTACTCAGAGCAGAGAAGGAACAAGAGTGGGAGAAGAAATTGAGCCATAAGTTGGCTTCCTTTTAGGTCATGCCCAGGTACTTCTAAGCAGACATATGTACTTCATTCACCTCACTGCACCTACACATTTTACACCTGGACTCTCCTGCCAAGGGTGCACCCAGTTTCTTTAACCATAAAAGCTCACATGGAAGGAGGGGTTTAAGCTGACACATAAACACAAATATCACTATAAAATTAGGAAGCATTCATCTGAACCATTAGCCAAATAGCTCACAGAGCACTTACAAAGACTTGTGTTCCAAGCACAGACCTGGGAACCAGTCCAGACATAGCGTGTGGATCACTTGATCTCTACATGTGTAGTGCCTTGATTTCCCTACTTTTCAAACAAGGTTAGTACTGAGAAAACTGAGAATATTTTCTAAAGCACTTGGAAAATAAAACTGACAATCCACCAATCTTACTTCAGAGCACCACAAAAGCAAACCATGAGGCCTTTCCAACTTAACACTCATCCTAACTAAAGGCCATCAACTGAGCCACCTGAGAAGTGAGGGAGGAATCTCTTACTGGACAAAGTACTGAGATGTGCAGAGACCTTTGTAAACTATACCCAATCTTCTGTGTGCTTCTCTTGTTTCCCAAACTGATTTCTGAAACATCGCTGGCATTTCTCTCAGGTTCCAGGCCTGCTCCAGCAACTGTCCTGGAACTAGGGTAGAGATCAAAAGTACCCAGGAAGTGTTGACACAGATACCCAATTTACTTGAGAGGCAGTAGAGACTGTGAGAAGTCTTCTCTTTCTAGTGAGGCAGGACATAAGATTTTCATGAACTGGAAGATAGCAACGGCAGGCCATGACAAAGGACAGTTTGTAAGGAGCGCTTAGACACTCCAAAAACAAAGGAATACCACAATTTCCCTCTCATCTGAGTAACAGGATAAACAAACAAAAACAAAAGGTCACCTCGGCTATCTTACAAGATTTCTGAATGACCAAGGTGGGAAGTGCCAGCTTCTGATGAACTCACAGCTCCACATTGGTGCATCAGTTGGTCACTCAGTGTGGGACTTTGTCTCCTACTAGCTTCAAACACCAGTTTCTACTCAAACAATGTTAAAAAGTACAGCTTATGATATAATATAGCATGAGCTGGGGGGAGAGGGTCAACACCATGTGTTCCTACAAAACCAGGGGAGGAAAACTATGTATGTTTCTATGATGCTAGTAAAATATTAAGCTTTTTCAATGACTTATAATGAAATCATTCACAGGGGAGCAAACTTTCTCTCAAAGTAGTGCCTCTCAGGCATGGAAGTCAAAGCTTAACTCTCACTGAAGTATTTCACCTTCTGTAGGACAGAAAAGGCTCTTCTGACATTCTTTCAGAGCGCTTTGAAGTCCAGGTTGAACAAGCAGTTTATCACACAATTAGCACTGGCATTTTGGTGAAAACTATAAACTAGCTTATTAAATTTCAATTTTTCTTATTTAAAAATGTTCATTTCCTTACGATCTAAGCAAAGTAAAAAATGGTAAATTGTGACATCCTTTATTCCATACTTTAATGTATTATGCCCAATCTACATTTCTGATACGACAATCCTTCCCAACTCTTAAAAAAAAACAAACAAAAAAACACCAACCGTCTCATATATATGTATAGAGAGACACACCCATCCTCCAATTAATGGGCCAATGCCAAGGTCAATTACATATATGGTTCTAAAAAAGCAAAAACAAAACAAAACAAAAAAAGTTAAATTCTCAAGTCTTTAACCTTCTACTGTGTATTAATTCTTAATTTTTCCTTTATAAAATAGCCCCATTTTTCTTATTAAATTTCAATTTTTACAACTACATTTGTAGACAACATGAGTATTATTTAAATGATCAACCATTATATTTCTGAATATTTTAATTTCCCAAAGTATGAGTTATTTTTAGTAACTATGCCCAAAATTCATTATAAAGAACTCAATTTCCTATATGGTATGCCTACAAATGCTTTCAGTAACTGAACATAAGCAATCAGCTGGCTGGTGGGTTACTTTCTTTTTTCTTTTTTGGTTTTTCAAGGTAGGGTCTCACTCCAGCCCAGGCTGACCTGGAATTCACTATGTAGTCGCAGGGTGGCCTTGAACTCATGGCAATCCTCCTACCTCTGCCTCCCAAGTACTGGGATTAAAGGCGTGCGCCACCACGCCCGGCTGGTGGGTTACTTTCAAAGGGTGTTGAAACAATTTGTTAACACTGTCAAGTTTTACAAATATTCTCAGAACTTTCCCTGCAATCTGGTTTAAGAACCAGAACCAGAAGCAAAGTTTATTCATAGTGGGTGCATTTAAAAACCAGTGACTTCCAGATCGCTGGTCAAGGAGTCACTGGAGTCACCGTTCACTATTGAGGGCTTAAACACAACAACTTGGCTAGCTTCTACTGTAGACAATCCTGACAGTCTAGGAGCATTTCTAACAAAGGTCAAGATAAAATCTGATTAAAGTTCAATTAAACAGAAAACTAATTTTCCCCACTCTAGCTCACTGAGGTTATTAACCTCAAGTCTACACACTGCCCATTGCAGCCTTCGAGCCCTTTCTTGTCAGTGTCCAACCAGCAAAGTGCTGAAACAGAGAAGTCATGCCCACATTTCTCATAAGGGGAAACGCCCATCACCACCAGGGACACCAATTAATACCGTGTCTTATTTTATTCACAATACTAAATCAAATAAATCACATCCACAAACTTCAACTCAGACATGCATCTCCTCCATAGGAAACTCTTCAAAGGACTCATCTTAGAACTGAGGCAACTATATCAAACATGCCATTACTGGTCAAAATTGTAAGCCTAACAAATACTAAATAGTATTTTTAATTACAAATACTTTTTAGTCAATATTGCACTCTGTACTACTCAAAATTGTTAGTCTCTAAAGAAATTACCTGCACCAAGGTGCTGTGCCTCTTTTTCAAAGCATTGCTTGGTAGCAATCACCTAGAGAAAACTACTTTTTTAAGCACTAACCGGCTAGCTACATATCACATACACACACCCGTTCCATTTCTCATAAATCTACCCTGCATCTATGTGAGAACCCGCAGGTATCAACCACCACCTCAATCTCTGGGAACAAGAACAAGTACATGGAAAGACACTCTCACCACACCTTACTTGGATAGTGTTAGGATCAAACCCGGAGCCTCATGTAAGCCACCAGGTAACTCTCAGCAGATAACTGAGTCTTTTAGAAGCTTAGCAACTCGAGTTTGGTCGTCCAAGTAACGGTAACTACAAGGTTTATATGCAAATGACTACACTATCAGCAACTTCGGAAATTTCTCTTAAGCAAGCTGCAAGCCATGTAAGTGTTCAGAACCCACAACTGCAAGCACCTTGCTAACTGGTTCCTTGAGGAATGTTGAGACTGAAACTTTGGAACTGCTGGCTTTGGAGGTGACCAAGGTGCAAGAATCTCTGGCTTCCCTAGAGCTGCAGTGCCCACCCTCCAAAACGAAGATACCCACCGGTGTGAATTGACAATGGAGTCCAAAGAGCAAGGCAGGAAACGGAGTGCAGATCCTCAAAATGGCAGTACAGGGCATAACCACTAGGCCACCTATCAGTTCAGAACAAGTACAACCCTGTGCATCATGGCGCAAAAGTTGGGGCCTAGGTTTCGCACTGTGCATGTCACACCTACGGAGATAACAAGAGGAGTAAAACCTACAGAAACCAACACCCTAAGACAAAAGGTGGTGCTCACAGAAGCCTGGCGTCCACGCTTGCCAAGGCGAGGCTAAAGTTGGAGGGGAATCATTTTACAGTCAACTCTGTTGAGTTTGACAACTCACTATTCAATATGGTTGACGTTTACCAACAAAGCTTTGCAAAGCATGACACCCATCTCTCATGCTCAAGGGTTGGGCAGACGGGGGCTCACCAGCGAGGCCCCCAGCCTGTCACCCTCTTTCAGTAGAGGTGCAGATCGTCTAAGGGAGGAAACTTCCAGAACGCCGAGGGGCTGTCTAGGCTCTGCGGGGCCCTCCCGTCCCCGAGCGTGCGGTCTGTAGACGGCGCTGTGGGCTCGTCCTCCCGGCGGCCGGCCCGGCGCGGAGAAGACGCCCCCTGCTGACCGCAGCCCGCTGGGCAGCGCGCGGGGCGTCCCGGGTGGGGGCTGGGGCTCCTCCAGGAGCACCTCCTCGTTCGGAGGTTCGAGACCCGAGGCCCCGGGGACGGGGCTGCACAGCATGAAAGATGGCTAGCCCAGGAAACAGCTCGGTGCCTTTGTCTGGAGGTGGGGTCGTGGCGAGGAGCGTGCAGGGGAGCCGGGGCTCCGCGGGAACGTTTAGACCGGGAAGAGGCAGGAGGCCCAGGCTGGGGACGGAGGGAGGGAGGTCGAGACCGGCCCCATTCATTGCGCCCGGCACGGCCTTCCGCCCCGCGCGCGGCCCCGTCGGGAGCCCGCTCCCCGCCCCCCACCCCCGGGAGCGAGGCGGAGGGCTGCCGCCCCGGGGCCGGCGCGGGGACCCCGAGGGCCGAGGGCCGAGGCCGGGCGGCGGCGGCGCGCACAAAGCCCCGCGGGCTTACCTCGGCTCGGCCTCCAGGCGTGCGCGGGCGCGGCGTGCTCGGGGGCCGGGCGGGCGGGCGGCGGGCGGCACGGCGAGGGCGAGGCGGGCGCGCCCGGGCCTCGTCGCGCTCCGGCGGCTGCCGGGGGGCGCGGCGGGCGCGGCAGAGCGGCGGGCGGCTCGCTCCCTCCAGTCCCCGCGCGGGCGGGCGGCGGCGAGCGCTGCAGACAAAGGAGGGAGCGAGCGGGCGGGCGGGCGGGCGAGCCGGCTTCACCGGGCGGGCGGGAGGCGCGCGGCGGTCGCTCCTCGACGGCGGGGACCGAGAGGGAGCTGGGTCGGAGGAGACGCCAAAAGCCCCCGAGCAGCGCTGCCCGCGGCGGGGGAGGGGCACAAGATGGCGGCGGCCGGGGGGCGGGAGCTCAGCTCATGGGTCCCGCGGGCGGCGGAGGGGAGACCGGGCCGGCGGCGGCGGCGGCGGCGGGCGGGGGAGGGGGCCGATCCCGCGTCTCCCCTCAGCAGACAATACAAGCGCCTCGGAGCGAGTCCCCGAACCTGCCCTAGCCAAAATGGCGGCCGAGAAAGAGCGGAAGTGACGTAAGGCCCTCATTAGCATAAGAGGACTCATTGTCCAGCAGAGGGGGAGAGGGGCAGCACCCTCCCTCCGGCCCCCTCCCGGAGCGCCCCGGCTACCTGCGCGGGCCCCCGCCTCCCGAGGAAGGGCGCCCCGCAACCAGCCCCGCAGGGGGTTATATAACCCCACCGAGGGGAGATCTCGCGAGATCTGGAGCGCTTCACCGTCCGCCCGCTAGGAGGCGCCGCGGATAATGGCCGCAGTGCGCTCCCGGGCCCGGGCCGCCGGCGGAGGAGGCAGAAGGCGGCCGCAGCACGCCTGCCCGCTCGTCAGGTGGCCGCTGGGATCCCTGCGCGGGCCTGGACTACGCGTGGCGGGAGGGTGGACGCCGGGCCTCCGCCCGGAGGTGCGAGGGCCTCATGCTCCTCGTGCTTCCCGCGCGCGCACGCCCTAGGCCGAAGCCCTAGCACCGCCATTCATCCTGCTGAAAGGACCAAAGTGGGAAGCCAGTGCGACTGCTTTCCCAGCATGTGTCTGTATCTGCTGTCACAGGTGAGAACCTTCATCCTCAGCATCTCAAGAGCCCCATGGACCACACATACAGCTCAGAGTCTAAGAGTCTGGTTCCAAAGCTGAACTTTCACCAACACACTAGCCATTAACTTCTGCAATTATAATACTGTATCTTTAAAAATCAAGCCAGTGCAATGGAAAACCAGGCATGGAAAAGCTGTTTTAAAAGAGTGGAGATGGGGCAAAGCATTTCAGCCACAGACCACGGGTGAAGTGTCTATTAGACACCGCAGAAGACAGGCCGAGGTGACAAAACTAAGGAAAAGAAGCCAGCATGGTGGCTCCCGCCTTTAATCCCAGCACTCAGGCGGCAGAGGCAGAAAGGTCGCAGTGCGTTTGAGGCTAGCCTGACTAGCAAGACCCTACCTCAAAATAAATAAATAACTAAAATAAAATAGTTTAATTTTCTTGGGGCCTATATAGCTGTCGCGTGGTGATAAGCAAACAAGGATGCTGAATGCAGATGTAGCCTTTCAGAAGATCTTAGTGTTTATGGCACCAGATTTAGCACAGAAACACATCTAAATAATCCAGATTATTTTCTAAATGACTTCTAAATGGTAAACTAGCGTTTACTGGTCAAACATGCACAGTAAACTCCAACAGTGATAATACAATGCTTTCAGAAGAAAAAAGATAAAAAAGACAAAGTTATCTACATGCATGGGTAGGTAATACTCTCTGCAATGAGTTCTTTGAGGTCACAACTTTTATTTCTGTTCTATGTACTTGACACTGAAAACTGTGCATAAGGGGAATAGAGTTCCTCATCACTCCAAAGAGAGAACGAGAACATTAAATTTTATTACTGTAGCTTAACACTGATTTTACTTAAGAACTGATCAATTTTCTACTTATTCATGATGAAAACTGTAGTTCCTTCCCCAAGGAAGCTTGGTAGGTAGTGGCTCTCACTGGGTGCAGCTGCAGGGGTGGAGAGGCATTAATGTTCAAAATAATATTAAAGGTGTTAGTCCAACACTCTGGTCAGATAGGAAAATGAAATCGACTGCCAATTTCTTCATCAGTTAAGATGAGGAAACATAAGTGAGGATAATACCGTCTGGTGTGGTAGTCCAGCCTATATTCTCAGCACTCTGGAGGTGGAGGCAGAAGACCAGGTGTTCAAGACACAGCAAGTTGGGAAGTCAGTTGTGGGCTACATGAAATCCTCTCACTAAACATGATTACAAAATAACTGATAAGACACTCCTCTTTGCAAAGAAAAGTCAACCAGATCTCATGTGCATTCTTGAAACTTGAAAGATGCTGTATGACCCCAAACACCACTGCCACCGCATGAACTCGCTGTTTTACAGAAGGTATGTAAATGGATTATCAGGAGCAACTTAAGCATTTTAACTAGAAGATGTTGAAATAATGTAAAAGCCAGTCAAATATTTTGAGATAAACCAAGGGAAATATTTCCTTTCAATAGTTATTGCTCACAAGAAAAAAAAAATAGAGCATACAAGCGAGCACGGAGCCTCTGCTGTGCTGTCACTAACTACACAGGGCTTGCTCACACCCAGCTCAGAAAGACTGGCCTCTAGGGACTGTTTATCTAGTTTGGAAATCTAGGTATAAAAACAAGAATCTAGCTGTTAGGCAGAGTATTTCAGATTCTTTCCCATCCACACACTCTAATGAAAGCAACACCTTATACAAAAGCTACATGCATTTATTCTTGAGTTTTCATACAGAAAAATGCACATGAAAATTGAGACCATTGTTCATTAAATCAATAATTTTACATTTTAATTTGAAAAAATAAAATGGGAATTTCTCCAAAGAAAAGGTTTGTACAAAATTGACCTTACCTTATAATTCAGGCTCTATGAGTACATTTATAAAAACTAGTAACCAGGCTTCTTTTATGTTTAAATCGAATGAATATGGTAAACATAAATGAATAACTTGCTACTTATGTAGTAGCAAAAAGAGTCAATAATCCTTTAAGGAAAGAGACTATTTCATTTCCTCCCAACTTGGATTCACCATAAACTCGATCCACAAATGATATTGGAACCTGGTTAAAAAGAAAATACATTAAAGTTATTCTTAAAAAAAAACTAGGAAGTGTAGCAGGGTTACAGCCATTACTAGTCCAATGACTGAAGGGTAAGTCCTACAAGAAGCACAGGATTAGGGGAAATCGTAAAGTGACGGTCTTTAACCACACTTTATAATCTAAGAATGGTCCTACAAGTGTTTGAAAAGCACCACCTAATATAACCTTAATTCCTTCATGTTCTGGACCATACTTTCTGAGGACCATATCTTGCATTGTTCAGAATACCACCTTCTACTATCACTGGTGGCATTAAAGACTCGTTAAAGACTGGTGGCTGTTTTCTTGCTGTGATTAAGAGGCTGGCATTGAACGAGGTATCCTCTCTAATAACTTAGCCTGTAGTGTTAACCCTGCTCTACAACCCTGGTAACCTCACACTAGACTGCTGACCAGTGAGAAGAAAGCTCTGATGCAGGAAATACCACCAACAGTTATTTAAAAAGAAGCTGCCTTAGTGTAAATCACATTGCACTTATTTGAATTTCACCCTCCATGGCATGAATGTTCTAAACAACCAGAAGGCCTAGATGGCATTTCAGCAGTTAGGAAAGTTAAGCTTTTGGGGAAGCTTCTACCTTACTGCTTCTTTATGGGAAGCAGTTGCTCACCTCTCCAATAGTGTAATTCAGCTGTCTGGCACGAACAATCATCTCCATCTGGAAGACATAGCCTTTAGAAACACAGTTTTCTATTAATTTCTGTAGGACTTCTTTTCGGTATAATCTGTAAGAAATCAGAATATATATAAATGCTTGGACATACACTTGTGTCATATATGCCTTTTTTTTGGTGGTGTTGGGGTTTGGTAAGGCAGGGCTTTGCTAGGAATTTAATATGTAGCCTCAGACTGGCCTCAAACTCACAGCCATCCTCCTACCTGTGCCTCCCAAGTGCTAGGCTTAAAGGTGTGCATCACCATGCCTGGCAACTCAACATGTACCTTAAACTTTCAGAGGTCACTCACTGGTATTTATAAAACCTACAAGTCCCACTATTCATTGGTATAGAGACACACTCTCTCCTGGATGGTGACTGTGGTAGTTTTGAGTAAATGTCCCTCAGTAGAATTTATTATAATTGTGAATTGTCTTCAGCCTTCTGGCTGGAGGAAGTGTCACTTTGGCCTGGCCTCCTGGGGTCTAGCCCTGAGGTATTTCAAATTGGATGCAAAATACTAGGGATAGATATGCAAAAGAAAAGCTGGAACCCCAGTCTGGCAGTTCTGCATTTTTGTGAGCTACAGTGTTACAGTGTGCTTGTTTGCTTGAGGTGCTGGTGGTGGGTTTCTCTCTCTGCTTGCCTCTGTGAAAGGGAGCCAACCTTTTCCTTAACTTCCCCCTGGGTCTGTTACTTCAATAAATACTTTCCTCCCCCAAATTGTACCTGGTTTGGAGATTCATCTCAGCAGCATGTGGCTGACTACGACAGTGACTATGGTACATGGTATAGCATGAAATATGTGCTAAGCAGCTTAGCATAACTTTAAAAATGAAGTCATATGGAGAGCTCATACTATGAGAAATTATCATTTGATAACCACTTATTACTTTTAGTTTATAAAAAATGTATTTATTAAGCCTGGCGTGATGGCACACACCTTTTAATCCCAGTACTCTGGAGGCAGAGGTAAGAGGATCACCATGAGTTGGAGGCCAGCCTGAGACTACATATTGAATTCTAGGTCAGCATGGGCTACAGTGAGACCCTACCTTTAAAAACCAAAAAAGAAAAAAAAAATGTTTATTATATTTGAGAGTGAATAGGTACACTAGATCTTTTGCCACTGAACTCTAGATGCACATGCCATTCTGTGTGTCTAGCATTACATAAGTATTGGGGAATCAAACCCACACCACAATTTGCAAAAGCAGGTGCCTTTAACCATTGAGCCATCTCTCCAGCCCTCCCCCTCCTCCCCATGTCCCCATTCCCCCCTTAGGGCCTTGCTCTAGCCCAGGCAGACCTAAAATTCACCTTACAGTTGTATTGTCTCAGGGTGGCATTGAACTCAAGGTGATCCTCCTATCTCTGCCTCCCAAGTGCTGGGTGAGATTAAAGGTGTGCATTACCACACCCAGCCAGCCCTACTGTTAGTTTGAATTGCCTTAATATTTACCTGTAGAGGTGAAAGGGGCAAAACTTCCCAATACTGGAAATGACACAACTGGCTCATGGTAGTAAACCAGCAATGCAGACTACGTGGCAAGAGCCCAGCAGGGCATAAACATTCTTCAGAAATCTATTTGCTAAGACTTGCCTACAAAGTCCCTAGGAAATCACTAGGTTGCTTAGGATGAGCTGTTTGAGCTAGGTTAAGACTGGAACTCAGGCACCATAGGATGGAAACCATGCTGGGAACTAGCTATCAATAGTTGAGGTCACAGTGTGACATTCCTGTAAGAGGAATGTCTAGTCTACCTTTATGTGGACTGCAGGTCAAGTAGAGTTGGATTTAAAAGCTGAGAAGTGGGGCATCTAAAGCCCTTTTTGTCCAGTAACTCCAACAGCAGGGAGTTCTCTGCTTTTAGAGAGGTTTCTATTTAAGTCAGTGGGTAGGGAGGCAACAATTTATATGCTATATGCTATATGGAAGCTAGGAGAAGCAGTTTGGCATACCTCTGTTCTCTTTAATATATGCAGCCAAATGCAAAAGGTGGTGAATGCAGCTGGTATGTTTGCAGCAAGGGGGACCCTGGCACATGAATGCACACACATGTGTAAATAAATAAAAATAAAGAAAAGTAAAGAAAAAAAGCTTTATGTAAAGATTTTTTTAAAACTTTTCTGCAGATGATGTTGCAGTATTCACATACTGGCACATGTTCTTTTGTGCACACTCATGACAGCAGTACAGTACTCCCCATAACCAGCTGAGCCCAGTGCTCCAGAGTAGCACAACAAAATCCTGCATGCCACTCACTCCTAAAGAAAAAACCCAACATGCTTCCTTGGCTCCACTAGCAGTTTCCATGAAATTGAAGTTTGCCCTTTACCGTTTCGAACAAAATCAGGGTGGAAGGAAAAGCAGCTCTTTAAAATCGTACTGTAAAGGAAGATATTTAGGTAAAAGTCACTGATGGTAGAAATGTTCACCATACCTGAAACTTCCTGTTAAATCTGATGCTCCTGGTCTCAGCAATATCTGAGTTATCAAATTGGCCCCACGGCTGCCAAAACAATCAGACTTTCCTTAGTAATATAATGTAGCATCAAGAGAAACACCCAAGTGCAAAGTGCAAGAAATGCCACCCTTGTCTTATAAATGCAACACTAACTAGAATAAAGACAAACTTTTGTTCAGTGAAATGCAAGCTGATCCTTATCTTTTAGAAAATGGGGATCCCCTTCCTTCCCCCCTGGAAAGTAAGTATCCTTCCAAACTTCAGCTAAGAGACTTTGGGATAGGGCTCTGATGGTGGGGACCTGCCTATGCATGAAGCCCTAAGTGTGGAAATCAAAAGTCCAATGTCATCTTGGGATACACAGCCAGTTTGAGGGAAGCACAGGATACTACCTTAAACACACACACACACACACACACACACACACACACACACACACACACACACACACACACACTTTAGCTAAGAATGCAAATGATTTTGTATTTTTGAGAAGACAGGGTCTCATATATCCCTAAGGCTAGCTTCTAACTTGCTATGTAGTTGTCTGGCCTTGAACTCATGATCATCCACTCCAGGCAAGGATAACAACAAAACAGAAATACAGTTGATAGAACTGGTATTTAAAATTATGAATGCCTGACAGAGATCATGATTTGGTAAGCAGTCTTACCCAAGAGAAACACAAAGAGCCTGCCTGCCTTTTCCCCTAGCATGGTGGGGCATGGCTATAATCCCAGCACTCAGGATGCTGAGGCAGGAGGATCACAAGCTACCAGCCAGCCTAGGTGACTCAGCCGTCTCAAAAACCTACGCATCATAGGTCAGCAGAGTGCCTTAGTTTTTTGGTGATTTCTGGAAATTGACTCATTCCTGGGATCCTGGTCTGTGTGGCTAGTACAACAAAACATCTCATACTGGTCTAAACTATGACATTTTATTTCTACTGGCTTGCTGCACCCTCACCCACTGACTAGTTGGGGGTGGGGGCATGACAGATGCAGAGTGTGTATGAAAACATTACTCTCCACCCTGGAACCCACATTCTTACCTTCCAAACTCATAAACTTCCCAAAGACCTAAATCCCACTACCAAACCACTGGAGGGTCCTGGTTAACACATGAAATTGTGCTGCACACTCAGTCGGCACCAAGGGCTCTAGGACAACTGTTTCAAAATAACTATCAATCTACCACAAGCTATTAGTGACTAATTGCTGAATGACATTTCACAAAGATGTCCTAGGCCTAAAGTTTAGCACAAGCAGCTTTTTGGGATGAGTGGAAGGGGGGTTCCCTCCACAAGCCAGGCCTTCCTTAAGCAAAGATTACCATTGTACAAATCACAAAGTGAGGTAATATAGTCAAAGTGATGACTAAAACACATATTTTCCTTTTTATGTTGCATCTAATGGCAATTTACCTTCTACAATGTGTTGGAAGCTTTGAAATATATATAAGTATGTATTTGAGATGGGGTCTGGTGCCTAAGTGATCATCCCGCTTCAACTTACTGAGGACCTGGGACTAAGGCATGTGCCCTACTGCTTGGTGATGATTTTTTTTTGTTGTTGATTTTTCAAGTTAGGGTCTGCTCTAGCCCAGGCTGACCTGGAATTCACTATGCAGTCTTGAGGGTGCCCATGAACTCATGTTGATCCTTCCTACCTCTGCCTGGGATTAAAGGCACAACCAACCCCAGCTGATGATGTATATTTAATTGCAGGTAGTGGGGGAGGGGTGGGTTGAGACAATGTTTTGTTATGTAGCTCAGGCTGCCCTTGAATAGATTATAATGCATTCCAGTTTGGGTCTCAAGTCCAGTTTTGAGTTGTGCTAATGAGACCTAGAGCTTACACTCTAAATAGTGCAGAGAGTAACTAAGATGAACATATATAACTCAGTAACACACCTGGAACGTGTATGATTGAGACTGTAATTTTTGATCAAACTCAGAGTGCTTTATTTTAAGACAGACATTTGTTTTCAACCCTCACACCATGCTCTGGCTTTTGGAGACTCTCATTCAAATGGTCTGCAATGGGGGAGGGGAGAGGATAGAGGTAGTTGTGCATTTTTCCCAACGTGTGATTTCAATGTTTAGTAGGAATGAAAACCCCTCATTTATTTTATCTTATCTGTTAATTTCATGGAAGATTAAAACTCAATGTTTGTATTGACTGTCCCAAAGTTCCACAGGGAGAAATTATTTAATGACAAGACTGTGGAGATGGCTTAGTGGTTAAAGGCAACTGATTGCAAAGCCTGATGGGGCCTGGGTTCAATTTTGCAGCACCACATAAAGCCAGATGCACAAATTGCAACTGCATCTAGAGCTAGTTTGCTGTGGCAAGTGGCCTTGGTGTGCCCATACGTTTTCTCCTTGCAGATTAAAACAAGATGAAAGACACGAACAAATCTAGCTTTCTTATAACCTTGAGCAGTAGATACCGAGAGTATGACAGTTCTTTGAGTGCTTTCTCATCAGGAGATGGGATTCTTTCCCTCATCCGTTATTCAGAGGATGCTGTAATCAAAACACTCATCTTACAGGAGCCTCAGAGGCCCATATTTGGTGGCAGTTTCCACCTTTGTGCTTGTGGATGCTGCCCTTACAAAGCTGCTGTAACCTTGTGAAGCATGAGCAAGGCCAAGTAAGGCCAGGAGGGGCCACCCAATGAGCCCAGAGAGTCCCACTTTGGGGATGGATCATAAGACAGTAACAGAAAACTGAAACAGCAGTTTATAAGATGAATAAAGCAAAACTTAGAAAAGGCAAAATACACAAGGCAGCACAGTGAAACAATTGAGATTTTGACCCAGATGAGCTGAAAGAAGGCGTAGTGGGTGTACACCTTTAATCCCAGCATTCTCAGCACTCAGGAAGCAGAAATAGGAGGATCAGTGTGAGTTCCAGGTCAGCTTTGGCTAGAGTGAGACCCTACCTCCACCAAACAAACAAGCTGTAATTATAAAGTGCTTTATTTACTTAAATGGTAAATTATTTTAATCTAAAAATATAGGTGACTAGTTCCTGTGTACCAACAATGTCTAGGACAGCAATTACTGAAGTAGACCACTGTTATGAAAGATTTTAAGGTTCAGCTGATTTATCCTCAGTGAAAAACACCCAAATAAAACACTCTAAGCAAAGGAGAAAGCAGAGGGAAAATGCTAAGAGCTTTACTGCAGTTATAACCTGACCCTACAAATCCAAAGGTTGCATGGTACTGTGATCCAAATACTCAGTCTATTTCCAGTAGTTACACCACAGAGAAATCACAGCACATGTGTACTTACCTGATTACTTTTCTTTTCAAATCCCAGCCATATACACCTCCATTTCCTTTGTAGCGAGTTCCAGAGACAATATCAAAATTACCCTCTTTTTGCTTCCTGTAAAAGAAACTCTTGATTAGGAAAAACTATCAGGTTTTCCTCTAATGAAACAGAGAAAAGGCACAAAGCCATGGAAATAGACCATTTCAAGCCTGATTGGTTTCCTTTTATCCACTTTTAAATGAATAGAGGAAAACCATACAACGGTACTATCTGTTGAATGTCCATTATATGAAAGTACCTTATGAAGTTAGCAAGCTCATACATTTTCTCACTCACTCCTTCATTCTGTTCCCCTTTGAAGTCAGCACAATGTCAAAGTGGCTGTGGACACTTCGAGGTGGTTCCCTTTCCTTGTAAAATATAATCACACCCTTCCCAAAGGATTTTAGTTGCATTTACAAAGGTAGATTCTAAAATGTCCAATTTGTGACTTGGGTTTCATCAATTAGCAATATACATTCTGGAGTCATGGGCATTCCACAGGTCAACAGAGATCTTCCAAATTTTATTTTAAAGGCACGGTGGCACATGCCTTTAATCCCAGCACTCCAGAGACAGAAGCAGGAGGATTGCTTAGAGTTCCAGGTCACCCTGAGACTACATAGTGAGTTCCACGTCTGCCTGGGCTAGAGCGAAACCATACTGCATACAGCCTTCCCTCCTCCTACCCAGTGATAACCAGTTAAGTTTTGTTGTCAACTTGACCTTTTAGTAATCTTGGGTGGGTATCTGATATTGTTCATAGGAAGGTAGTTCTCTCAGTAGGGAGAAGGATGTAAGGAAGCTCAGGGAAGCTAGAATGAAAATCCCTTCCTGGGAGGGCAGTGCAGGAAGGAAATTCCAGAGGCTCAGGAAGCCAACAAGTCTAGGATAGGGTTGCAAGACCCATTCCCCCCCCCAAGGATATATAAAGGGGAAAGACAATCCCCTCTTTTTGCTTGTGTGTGTGTTGCTGGTGATGGGTTTCTCTCGCTGTCTAGACCTGTGAAAAGGGGGTGTGATCGTTTGAATAGATGCCCCCCAATAGAATTTATTATAATTGTAAATTGTCTCCAGCCTTCAGGCTGGAGCTGTCACTTTGGCTTGGCTTCCTGGGGTCTGGCCCTTTCTAAATTGGATGCAAAATACTAGGGATACATATGCAAAACAGCAGCCAGAAACCAAGCCTGACAATCCTGTTTTGTGAGTGTTACAGTTGCTTGCTTCTGGAGGTGCTGCCTCTCTGTCTCTGCTTGGATCTGTGAAAGGGGGCCAGCTTTTTCCTTAACTTCCCCTGAATCTGTTACCTCAATAAATACTTTCCTCCCCCAAATTGTGCCTGGTTTGGAGATTTATCCCAGCGGCATGTGTCTGACTACAACAGGGGGCCAATCCCTTTCACCCTGAACCTGTAGCTTCAATAAATCTTTTCCTCCCATAAACTGTGCCTGGTTTGGAGATTCATCCCAGCAGTGTGTCGCTGACCACAACACCCCTCCTTCCCCTGAAAAAAGACCGGATCTCAATCAAACAAAAAAAGACAGACTTTCATTCCACAGCCCAGACTGGCTACAAAGCTCTGATCTCCCTAATCAGAACTAATCAGATAATTTTAATGTGCCACCTCGTGCATCTGCTTTATGTGGGCACTGGGGAAATGAACCTGGGCCATTTGGGTTTGCAAGTGCCTTTAACCACTGAGCAATTTCCCCAGCCCTAATTTGCATTTTCTCAACCATACTAGGATGGGCTTTTCATAGTCTATTATCCATTTGAATTATTTTTATTTTTAACCTCTATACCCATTCTTTTCACTAGCTCCTTTCTTTGCAATTCCAGGAAGCATTTGTATATTAGAGATGTAGCAATGGTCTGAAGGCAACTTGATGCAGTGATCAAAGTTGTCATGAAGGAGCAGGAAGAGAACTCCAGGCAGAGAACAGAGCTCTGTGTGAACTCAAAGGAAAGGAGCAGGCCTGAGATGCAAAGGGAAAGGAAGGGGACACCAAGGAGGAAAGAACAGTTCATCCAGATTTGAGGGGAAAAAGGAGAGGAAATCTCACCCCCTCCAATCAAGTGTTACTGGGAACTTCCTGAAGTATCCTTATAAAGGAGAGTTCCATAAGCTCAATGTTTATTAGTGTCCAAGTTTCCAAGCTCTTATTGGCAAATTTCTCTGGCTCTTGGATTTTCTATAAATACAACTGTATCACCTGCAAATAAATTTTGTATGCTTTACCAGCATTTACCTGAAACTCTTATCTTACTGTCCTGCTTGAATCCCCATGTTCAATGGCAGCTGGCGGTTATCTTATTGAACTGGTTGGTTGGAAATGACTCCGTGTTTCACTATTCTATTTCATACAATGTGGATAATACAATGAGGATAAGGTCGCCTTAATCAGTCCTTTGTGGGTTCCTTCCATACCTACTTAAGTTTTTATTAGCAAAGGATGGCAAATAAAACAGCTCCCAGTATCTCTAAGCAACCGCACTGCTTTTTCTGTTAACATGACCAATGAATTCCACTGTGGGCTCCCTGGTGACATTCTGGCAGTCCTGGAATACAACCCATTTGTCCACAGTGACTATAGAAATTCATCTTTCCTGTGCTCTGAAAGGACCTATTGATTCCTCCCTACAAGTTCCTAAAATGGATCATGTGGTCACATCTGATTCACAGGTTTCAAGCCTACATGTTTGTAATACGTTTCATAGAAAAGTTAAAGTAGCATGAAGTCCCAAACCAGTAAGACAGAAAGTACCTACCTTATAAATTCAGGAATAAATTTTGGCTGAAATTTAGAAGAATAAACAGTAAGTCACTAAGATATGCCAATATCATTCTGAATAGTATAAAGAAGCATGTGCTAGGCAAGGTAGCCTATAACCCAGGGATGCAAGAGGATCACCTGTAAGTTCAAGACCATCTGGGTTATAAGGTAATGCCATCTCAAAATGAATAAATAAACAAACAAACAAACAAATAAATAAATAGTAAGCCAGCCTCTTACATGGTGTGAGAGATCAGCATCCATAATAATGATGTAGTTTCCTGTGGCATGTTTTATTCCGTGAACATATGCAGTTCCTTAAAAAAAAAAAAAAATCACCAAATTGCTTAGGCATACATATAATCAGGGAAGGTATCATTTAGCATCTAAAAAGCAGTCCTCTAAAAGCCATATTCAAGAAGATAACTGCTCACCTACTTCCCAATTGTGATAGCTTTGAATAAATGTCCCCCAACAGAATTTATTATAATTGTGTTTATTAAATTGTTAATTGTCTCCAGGCTTCTGGCTGGAGGAAGTGTCACTTTGGCCTGACCTCCTGGGGTCTTGACACCCTTTCTAAATTGGATGCAAAATTCTAGGGATACACATGCAAAACAGCATCTGGAACCCCAGGTCTGACAGTTCTGCATTTTTGTGAATTACAGTGTTACTGTGTGCTTGTTTGCTTGCTTCTGGAGGTGCTGTCTCTGTCTCTGTTGGATCTGTGAAAGTGGGCCAGCCTTTTTTCCTTAACTTCCCCTGGGTCTATTACTTCAATAAATACTTTCCTCCCCAAGATTGTGCCTGGTTTGGAGATTCGTCCCAGTGATGTGTGGCTGACTATGACACCAATATAATGCCAATTTAATGGAATATCACAATTGAACCTACATTTCAATTTAGCAAAGAAAGCTAACAAAGTCTCAGTCTGTTTTTTTTTTTTTTTTTGGGGGGGGTGGGGGGACAGGGACTAACTCTGTAGCCCAGGCTGGCCTTGATCTCATGGTGATCCTTCTGCCTCAGCCTCCCAAATGCTAGAATTACAGGGGTACACTACATATACCATATTTTTGGGGGCTGGAGAGATTGCTCAGTGGTTAAAGTGCTTGCCTACAAAGCCTAATAACCTGGGTCTGGTTTTCTAGCACCCACATAAAGCTGGATGCAAAAAGTGGTGTATGCATCTGGAGCTCATTTGCAGCGGTTAGAAGCCCTGGCATGCGCATTCTCTCTCTCTTTCTCTGCAAATGACTAAAATATTTTTTAGCTGGGTGTAGTGGCGCATACCTTTAATCCCAGCACTCCGGAGGGAGAGGTAGAAGGATCACTGTGAGTTTGAGGCAGCTTTCATAACAGTTTCCATATTATTTCAAGTGCAAAGAACCCTCAGTGCTGCTGGGATTTGAAATTTTTTGGGACAGCAGCTCTCAAGTTTAAGAGCTGTACTTTCTCCAAGCTCTCAGAGTTCTCAGTAGAAGTCCATCCATTCTCAACAGGAGCAGCTGTGACCAAGAGCTACATAAACGTATTCAGAAACTCTGAGCTTCTCTGAAATATTCCAGAATACCCCATACCTTACCCAGAAAAACTTTAATGTCTAGAAACAAAGTACCACCTTTAGAATTAGAATTTAAATAGCGCTCAAAGGTTAACAACTAGAGCACTGTATTTTGTTGTTCTTTCTAAATGGGAAAACACACACTGGATAATTTTACCTAGGCCAAGAAGCAGAGATCCACCTTACCTAATCCCAGCTTTTTTTCTCTTGGTCTTAGGAGCTGTAGAAATAAGAAATGAGAAACAGTATTTCAACCCAAATAGAAAAAACAAGATCCCAGGTACAATTTGTCTTTCCTTGCCTGGGCTAGAGCGAGACCCTACCTCAAAAAACCAAAAAAACCAAAAAAAAAAAAAAAAAAAAGGTTCTCCTGAGATTTCTCCCTTTCTATAACAATGGTAAAGGGATAATCAGATACTTTTCTGGTTGCCAAGTAGAGAGGAAGGCAGCTAATGGGATGGATAGAAGTCATGAATGTTAAAAAGTATGGTGATTTAGTCAGGTGTCTCTCATAAACTCGTGTTCTGAATGCATTGGGAGGTGGAGCCTTGCTGGAGATGTGCTGCTAGAGGTGGACATAGAGGTGTTCTAGCCACTTCCCCCTTGCCAGAGCTCAGGTCTCCTGCTGTGGCAGAGATCATGTCCAGCTTCTGCTCCACCATCCTTACCCTTGTCATCATGGAGCATCCCTTCAAGACTGTAAGCCAAAATAAACCCTTTCCTCCCCTAAACTGCTTCTGGTGTTTGTTTCAGTAACAAGAAGGTAACTACAATATAAAGATTGTACAGATCAGCCCACCAAATCCAAGAAGCATCCAGCTCAAAAGCCAACAGTGCCAAGACTGAGAAACCCTGGTGTAACATAAACTACAGATATAAATTACAAATAAATAGCTAATGCCTAGGATGTTTTCTAATTAGATCTAATTTATTCTTTTGGGTACCCAAGAAAAATCCACAGCAGAGTATACTGAAATATTTATAAATGTAAATTAATAACAAAAAATAAAATGGGCTGGAGAGATGCCTCAGTGGTTAAGGTGCTTGCATGCAAAGCCTAATGACCCAAGTTTGATTCCCCAGCACCCACATAAAGCCAGATACACAAAATGGGCACATGTGTTGGATTTCGTTTGCAGCAGCCTGGGGCCCTGGTTTGCCCACTCTCTGACTCTTATCTCTTACGTTTGCGCTCTCTCTCTCTCTCTCTCTCTCTCTCTCTCTCTCTCTCTCTCTCTCTGCTTGCAAATAAATAAAATAAATTAACAAAATAAAACTGATTAAGTTGGGGGCTGAACGATGACTTTATGGGTAAAGTATTTACCACTCAAACATGAGGACCCAAGTTTGGATCCCGCATCCACATAAAAGCCACTATGAGGGCTGGAGAGATGGCTCAGTGGTTAAAGTGCTTGTCTATAAAGCAGAAGGACCTGAGTTCAATTCCCCAGGACCCACATAAAACCAGATGCACTAGATGGCGCATGTGTCTGGAGTTCCTTTGCAGTGGCTGGAGGCCCTGGCTCTCTTTCTCTCTCTCTCTCAAAAAAATTAAAATTATAAAAGCCACTATGATCCCAGGGCCAGGGAAGTGAAGGAGACAAGATCTCTGAGACTAACTAGTTTAGTTCAATCAGTAAGCTCTAGGTTCAGTTAGAGTCCATGTCTCAAAAAATTAAGGTGGAAAGTAACCGAGGAAGGTATCAGACGTCAACCTCTAGCCTCCACACATGTGCCAATACACATATGCAAACATGCACACACATCAAAAAAATTCCTAAGGTCAGGGCCATTCCTGGTCCTCATGAAGTCATCTTCTCTACCTGCTCAGAACAGCAGTCTACTCAAAGAGCAAGACAGCCCAGAGGAAGGGAGCAAGAAAGAAACATAAAAATCGCAGCTTAATCCTTATTTCCTGCCAATTAGGTGTCACACTTTAATTTTGCCATTCAAGAAAGTTTATTTGGCTAGGGAGATGGCTCAGTGGATAAAGCACTTGTGTGAGTTTGAGTACCTGAGTTCAGATCCCCATGTGACAGCCAAAAGCTGTGACAGTCTTCCATAATCCCAACACATGTACATAAGATGGGTAGTGAAGAAAGGAGAGCTTCCTGGAAGCTTGAGGGCCAGCCAGACTGTCAATGGAGTAGTGAAAAAGAAACCTGCCTTAAGCAGCACGTGTCATGGCATATGTTTGTCACACTCGCACATACACAATTTACCTGCAGAAGCAGTCAGAAAGCTCCCCTCCTTTGTTCTAAAGATCTGCAGTCATCAAGTACAGTGACAGAACACTAAGGGCAAGTCACGTAAGCACTGTCCATGTTCCAACTTTCCTCACACAAACACAGAAAAGTGATCATGTGACTTACAATTCTGTCTGACCCATAGATCTTTTCCAACTGTTCAGCAACTTCCCTTGTTCCATCTGGGCTTCCATCATCTATGATTATAATTTCATAGTTGATTGCACTAAAATAAAATTGAAATTTATATTAATGTGGGGAGAATCTCAAAATTTAAAATAATCAAAAAATGTAAATTGTAATTGGTGAATTCCTGTAAGTGCTGTGGCACCTGGGAGGTGAAGGCAGGGGGATCAGAGGTTCAAGGCCAACCTAGGCTACATGAGACCCTGTCTCAAAACCCATCCCCATAAAAAATTCACCAGTGTAAGTGGATATAGATTAGTCACTAAGGCAAATTTCAATTATCAAATTAAATAAATGTCAAAACAGTATTTCACCTCCAGTCTAGTACATTGCTGAAAAGATGTGCTGTCATCCAGACAAAGAATTCTGACACAGAAAACATCCTGTATGTTTGAAAATAGTATATGTAGGTTTATGAAATTTTATTTACCTACTACAGAAGCTGTGGAAATTTAATATCAAATGACATAACAAAATATTTCATGCTGGCATGTGAGAGGCAGAAGCAGAATGATCAGTATCATATCTGGCTAAATAATGAGCTCAAGCCCAGCCAAGGCTACATGAGATCCCATCTCAAAAATGTCCCCTGCCCCAAAAGAGGTATGGGGGAGGGAAAAACAAGAGAGTGATGAGAGGAAATTATGATTAAAATATATTATATTAAATTGAAAAGTTTAAAAATTAATTTTGTATATGTGCAACAATTGTCAAAAATGGGCCAGGAGTGGTGGTGCACATCTTTAAACAAAGCACTCAGGATGCAAAGGTAGGAGGATTGCCGTGAGTTCACCCTAAGACTACATAGTGAATTCCAAGCCAGCCTGGGCTACAGTGAGACCCTACCTTGAAAAACAAAAACAAAAGTCAAAAAAAAAAAAATGTTAAAGAACATGGCTCAGTTGTTGAAGGTGCTTGCTTTCAAAGCCTGCTGGCCCAGGTTTGATTGCCCAGTACCCACATAAAGCCAGCCACACAAAGTGGCACGTGCTCCTCTGTCTCTCAAATAATTTTATTTTATATTTTTGGTTTTGAGGCAGGGTCTTGCTCTAGCCCAGGCTGACCTGGTATTCACTATGTAGTCTCAGTCAAACTCACTGTGATCCCCCTACCTCTGCATCCTGAGTGCTGGGATTAAAGGCGTGTACCACCACACCAAGCAAATAAAATTTTTTTAAAAGTTAAGAAGTGTTTTTATCTATTTATTTTGAGACAGACAAAAAGATAATACAGAGTGAGTATGGGCATGCCAGGGCCTTCTGCCACTGTAAAAGAACTCCTAACACATGCACCACTTTGTGCATCTGGCTTATACATGGACACTGGGGAATTAAACCCAGGCCATCAGATCAGGCTTTGCAAACATGCATTTTTAACCACTGAGCCATATCTCCAGCCCTAAAAAAGTGTTTTTCAAAAGGAACTTTAGCACTATTTAAATTAACTCAGAAAGAATCTGATTTTACTTAAGATTACTTCCCGACTGTATCTCGAAAACCCAATAAATAAGTACCACACAAATGTACACATAAATCAAGTCTCCTCCCCCCCACAACTGTTTAAGACATAATGTTAACACATACAAGGAAATCAGCCAGAGAATATAACTCTATTGTCAAAGAAGTCAGCCCTAGCAAATTCTGAAGGAAATAGAAGTGGGTTCTTCCAGAATGGGTCTAACGATCAGCTTCCGACTGCTCCTTAACATCCAGTATGTGGATTCTAGTAGACCTGCTATGCGTATGAACAAAGTTACACACAACATGGACCATCTGAAGTGATGTAGGTTGGTCACAGAGCATTTGTCTAGCGTTCACTGCACAGGGAGGAAAAATTACCAGACACCCCAACCCACTTTGGAGGCTGAGGCCCGAGGATAGGGACTTCCAAGCCAGCCTTGAACACAATGAAATCCTGTCTCAGAGGAAAAAAAAAGTGTTAATAAAATATATTAGGGCTGAAGAGATGGCTTAGCGGTTAAGGCGTTTGCCTGCAATGCAGAAGGACCAGAGTTCAATTCCCCAGTGCCAATATAAAGCCAGATGCACTAGAGGGCGCATGTGTCTGGAGTTCATTTGCAGTGGCTGGAGGCCCTGGTGCGCCCATTCTCTCTCTCTCTCTCTTTCAAATAAATATTTAAAAAATATATATGTTAAACAATAGAACAAAAACACCATAAAATCAGATACAAGTGCAGGGCACAACCAGCTATGTGCTGATTAAACTTTTCTAATTTAGAAAGAGCTGGCAGAATCAAATGAAAAAATTTAATGAAAAAAATACCAATTAAACTTTGAGGGGCCACCATTTATATCTCGACTTATTCAAAGCAACAAAATGCTGAGGACATAGCTCAGTCAGCAGAATGCTTGCCTAACATGCACCAAGTTCTGCAGAAACCGTGCATGGTGGTGCATGCCTATAACCCCAGCACTTGGATGGCCTTCAGAGAGTTCAAGGCCAGCTGGGCTACACGACAACTTGTATCCCCAAACAGAACAAAATTTAGCCATCAATGGCTTTCACCAAACTGCATTCCATCAATCTAAATCTAATAATGCTTAGGTTGGCTCCTGTACAAAAAATTGCAGCGATATTCATTTTAAAATAAACTACAGATAGTTTTTTTTTTCCTCCCCTGAGACTGGGTCTTGCGATGTAGCCCAGGCTGGCTTTCAGGTGCAGGAAGATCCTATTTCTGCTTTCCAAGCAAGCATTGGGATCCCAGGCATGCACCACCAGGGAGGGTATCAAGTACTTTCCTAACTGTTGGAAAACATGGCACAATGTCCTCACTTTTATTTGTAAAGCAGGAGCCAAAGAACAAGACACTCCAACGCAAGTGAACAGCCAGCAGTAGTAGGGACTATTACCCAACTTCCAAAATTATTGACTGTGGATGTTGATGCGGAAAACAATCCCCAAAGACTTTCTCTGCAAAATCCTATGGGTCCAGCCATAAGGTAAGTCCCTTTACACACTGTTATCATGGGAGTTACTTCTCTTCGTTTACTTTGGTCTTTTATTTTTTGTTTTTATTTTTTTAAATTGCACAACACTTCCAATTTCAAAATTGGTCATTTCTGCCTGGTTGGTATGAGCGAAGCCCTGGGTCTCATCCCCAGCGTTGTAAAATAAGCAAGCGTGAAGCAGATAGGCAAGCAGACAGACAGACAGGCAAGTAGACAAGACAGGAAGACAGACAGACAGTAAGACAGACGACAGGCAAACAAGACAGACAGGGAGGCAGGCAGACAAGACAGGTAAACACGCAGGCAGACAGATCTCACCATTCCACGTCTGCCTG
>PVHP010008954.1:0-12500 GCA_004024765.1 Zapus hudsonius
CTTTTTTTTGTTTTTTCGAGGTAAGGTCTCACTCTAGTCCAGGCTGACCTGGAATTCACTATGTAGTCTCAGGGTGGCTTGAACTCACGGCAATCCTCCTACCTCTGCCTCTCGAGTGCTGGGATTAAAGGCGTGTACCACCATGCCCAGCTGTAAAACTTTTTTTGAGACAGATCTCATGTAGCTGGCCTCAAATTCTGTATGTAGCCAAGATTGGCCTTGAACTCCTGATTTTTCGGTCTCCAACTTTCAAGAACTAGAACTATAGGTATGTGCCACAACACCTGGTTTATGCAGTACTGAGTATTGAACCCAGGGTCCCATGCATGCAAGGCATTCTACCAACTTAGCTACATCCCCAGCCCCAAACCTATTTTTTTTTTTTTTTTTTGCGGCACTGAGGACTGAACCCAGGGCCTTGTGCCCCAAACCTATTTTCAACTCAGAGTCTGTTGCCAGTGTAACTCTGCTTCATCCCACTCACAATCAACTTAAAAAGGTAGGGGCAAAATCAATCTCTCTCTCTCTCTCACTCTCTCTCTCTGTTTTTGTAGGAGAGATGGCTCAGCAATCATTTTTACATGTAGTCCCAGATGGCCTCAAACTTGCTAGATAGCTAACACTGGCCTTGAAATTCTGACCTCCTGCCTCCACTTCTAAGTGCTGGGTTATATGTGTGTATGACCATGCCTGGTTAATAATATGTTTAAGGGCTGAAGAAATGGCTTAGCGGTTAAGGCGTTTTCCTGCAATGCAGAAGGACCAGAGTTCAATTCCCCAGTGCCCATATAAAGCCAGATGCACAAGAGGCTGTCTGGAGGCCCTGGTGTGCCCATTCTCTCTCTGTGCCTGCCTCTCTCTCTCCCTCTCCCTCTCTCCTCTTTCTCTCTCTCAAATAAATAAATAAATAAATAAATAAATAAATAAATAAATATTTTTAAAAAAATAATATGTTTAAACATGGAATGAAACCTTTAATCCCAGCACTCGGGAGGAAGATATAGGAGGATCGCTGCTGGGTTTGAGGCTAGCCTGGGACTACAGAGTGAGTTCCAGGTCAGCCTAGGTTAGAGTGAGACCCTACCTCAAAACCCTCCCCCCACCAAAAAAAAAAAAACTTTTTAAGTTTTACCTGCTCCATTAAACTGTTCTATATTAGACTCTTCAAATTCTTCAGCATATTAAAAAAAAAAAAAAAAAACTTCCTGGGCTGGGGAGATGGCTCAGCAGGTAAAGGCACTTGCTTACAAACATGCTGTCCAAGGGTTCAATTCCCCAGTACCCATGTAAAGCCTGATGGACAAAGTGGCGCATGCAGTCTGGAGTTCATTTGCAGGGGCAAGAAGCCCAGGGGATGGGTGGGTTCTCTCTCTCTCTCAAATAAATAAGTAAAATTTTTAAATTAAATAAAAAGTCTAGATCCTGGGGAGAAAATGCATTAGCTTGCCGTGCACTCAAAGGGGCCTGGTTTGAATTTCCTAGCACACTTACCAACACCTGCAACCCCAGTCCTGTGGGGAGAGCAAGACAAGGTAATCACTAGGATCTCCTGGTCAGTCAAGCTGACTAAAAACAGTAGTTCCAGGTTCAGTGAGAGACTCCACATCTCAAGCAAACATGGGGACGAGTGATACAGGAGGATACCAAATGTTCTCTAGTCACTATATATGTGCACACAGAGCATGCACATTTGCACACACATGAAAGGGAAAAAGTTTTCTTTCCTCTCCCGTTTCCAGCCCCCAAATATAAAATATTCTCCCTTCTTTTTTTTTTTGTTTTTCGAGGTAGGGTCTCACTCCTACCTCTGCCTCCCAAGTGCTGGGATTAAAGGCATGCGCCACCACGCCCGGCTTCCCTTCTGTTTTTAGTCCTGCAATATATTTGTCATATCTATCACTTGAGAGTATGAGCTGTTTGCTATTCTGATGTAAACTGATTAATACAGCTTCTTCCTCACAGCTTTTTCTTCACCCCCTTAACATTAGCACGCATCATTTTTCAATGAAGAGAGTGAGGCAAATGCACTTACAGCTCTACACCTGCTGAGGTGATGACTCAGTGGTTAAAGTGCTTACCTCAAAAGCAAAAGGACCTGAGTTTAGACTCCTAAAACGCATCTAAAGCTGGATCTAGTACCAGCACTGCCACAGCAAGATGGGAGATGGAGACAGGAGAATTCTGGAAGCTCGTGGGTCAGTTAGTAGTGGCAAACAGGAGGCAGGCCTTGCCTCAAACAAGGTGGAAGGGAAGGACTGACACCCAAGGCTGTCCTCTGACCTCCACACATGTGCTTCGGTACATGCATGCCCACACAAACACATACACAAAGATATATAGGAAAGAGCAGCAGTTAATCTGACACGAGGGTTAGGTCCAGTTAGGTATCAAAGGAAGACTAAGCAAAGGTGTTGATAAGTGACTGCAGCACATACTTTTGGAAGATAAACTGATCCCTTCATTAAAAAGCAGCCCTAAATCAAGCCAATTCTCCCTTAACCAGTTTCAAGCTCCCTTAGCTATAAAACAGGAAGCAGAAGCTGTTCTGACTAAAGTGAAGAGCAGTTAGATATAACAGAGCCCTTCAAAAAAACTTCTAAAAATACCAAAGATTTCCTTCACTTGGTTCATTAAGTCAAAACTATTTTCATAATAAAACTAAGGCAACTGGGCAGGCCTATAGCTCTAGTTACTGAGGAGCTAAAGCAAGAAGATCACAAGTTCAAGACCTACCTGAGCCTTAGAGTGAGTTCAAGGCCAGTGACAGCAACTTAGTGAGACCTTATCTCAAAATAAAATGTAAAGAGAGGGCTGACATTATACTTCAGTGGCAGACCACTTGCCTACCTAGCATGTGCAAGATTCAATCCCCAGTGGGGGGGGGGGACTGGAGAGATGGCTAAGGTGGTTAAGGAGCTTGCCTGCAAATCCTAAGGACCTGGGTTTGATTCCCCAATACCCAGGTAAAGCCAGATGCACAAAGCAGTGCATGTGTCTGGAGTTCGTTGGCCATGGCTAGAGGCCCTGGTGCACCCATCCTCTCCATCCCCCCCCCCTTATAAATAAAAATAGTTTTTTAAATAAAAACCAGTAACTAGAACCTAAGTAAGTATCAATCCAGGCAATGGCCACAAACTATATGAATTCACTGCCACCTACTTACATGTCCTTAATGAAACAGTAAAAACTGTATTCTCAACATTTCTGTATGTCTTTTTAATACTCTGTATGATTATTCTTTGAGATTGAGAAGTACTCAAAAGGACTTGTGCATACTGAAGCATGGGTTAATTCAAGAAAAAACACTTATGTGAGTACTTGAGAGCTGAATTGGCTTTTTTTTTTTTTTTTACACCACGGAACATCATTTGTTATTTCAAAGAAAGAATGACAAGCCATGATTAAGATTTGCTGCCAAGGGGCTGATGGCACAATGCAGAAAGTGCTTGTCATACAATTCTAAGTACCTGAGTCTGGATCCCATGTAAAAGCAGGAAGCTGTGGCAGGCTTCTGTAATCCCAGTGAGGGAGGCAGTGTAAACAAGGAGAGACCCTGCCTCAATGAGGTGGAAGGCAAAGACCAACCTGAAAACTGTTCTCTTACCACATGTGTGCTGTAGCCTACACTTATACACCAATAAATGAATTAAAAAAAAAAAAAGATATGGGCTCGAGAGATGGCTTAGAGGTTAAGGCATCTGCCTGCAAAGCAGGATTCAAGTTCGATTCCCCAGTACCCAAAAAAGCCAGATGCACAAGGTGGCGCATGTGTCTAGTTTGCTTGCAGTGGCTGGAGGCCCTGGCATGCCCACTTTCTTTCTGTGTCTGCCTCTTTTTTTTTCTCTCAAATAAATAAACAAAAATTTAAAAAATATATTTAAGGAAGTTAAGGAGATGGCTCCATGGTTAAAGGCACTTAATTACAAAGCCTGCTGGCCTGGGTTCAATTCCTCAGCATCCACATAAAGCCATGTGCAAAAATCAAGAGGCCCTGGTGTGCTTCCCTCCCACTAACACACAAATATAACAAATACATATGTGTGTATACATATATATATGTATATATATGAATGATTTGATGCAAAAATTTTGGAAACTTGTATTTTCCAACAGGAGCTTATCAGCTTCCCAGTTCTTTTTAAAATATTATTTGATGCTGGGCGTGGTGGTGCACGCCTTTAATTCCAGCACTCAAGAGGCAGAGGTAGGAGGATTGCTGTGAGTTCAAGGCCACCCTGAGACTACAGTGTCAGGTCATCCTGGGCTAGAGTGAGACCCTACCTTGAAAAAACAAAAAATTAAATAAAATAAATAATAAAATATTAGTTATTTGAGAAAGAGAGAAAGAGAAAGAGAGAGAGACAGAGAGAGAGGGAGGGAGGGAAGAAGGGAGGGCAGTCGCTGGGGCCTCAAACTACTGCAAACAAACTACAGATGCATGTACATGCTTTGTACAACTGACTACCTGGGTACTGAAGAATCAAACCTGGGCTGTTTTTCAGGCAAGTGGCTTAATCACTGAGCAAACATTTCTCCAGCCCCAGTTTCTGACTTCTTAAAGAGACTGATGTAGATGGAAACAGTAACTGTATAATTTGTCAATATATTCAACTTAGTAAACAATTTCCACAGGCCAATTTTGTTATGAAATCATACATGTGTAGTGATACAAAGTGCAAGGTGGACCAATGAATTTTAATGTAACAGAGAATCTTAAGTTTAATGACATGGTTTCAGTTTATATTATAGCAAACCTTTAAAATTTGGGTGTATGGCCGGGCGTGGTGGCACACGCCTTTAATCCCAGCACTCCCAGAGGCAGAGGTAGGAGGAGCACCATGAGTTCAAGGCCACCCTGAGACTACACAGTGAATTCCAGGTCAGCCTGGGCTAGAGCGAGACCTTACCTCAAAAAAAAAAAATTGGGTGTATGGCTGGTCTGAAGGTAGTGAGATATCACAAATGATTGTTCACAGTCGTTTACAGACTGAACTCCTTGTTCTACACTTCTCACTACTGCACTTGACTAGTCTTTAAAATAAAATATTAAAGAAAAAATTTTAAATTATCAATTTAAAATTATAAAAAAATAAAATAAAGTTTGGGTGTATTGTCACAGAAAAAAAAATTTGAAAAGGCTGACCTCGAACTCACAGTAATCCTACCTCTGTCTCGAGCTGGGATCAAAGGCATAATCTGACAGTGTAATATAATGTATTATATTACATGTAATATAATGAATGGTTTGATATATTACATTGTCAACCACATGTAATATACTACATGAAATCTGACAATGTAATATAATGTATTACATTACATGAAATATAATGAATGGTTTGATCATACTCACAGTCCCGAATTGCCCTTTCTTGTCTCCTCATCACTCCTATTAAATATCTGCCTTTTCCCAACTTGTCCCCATTCTACTCTCTTTTTTCCTTTATTTGGCCCATGAGTTTAATTAGGATTGTGTGCTTGCTTTAAGCATGGGTGTTGGGTAAGAATGGACAACACTGAAAAAATGTCTCCCCAGCAACCACAAACTGAAGATCCTCAAGGAGTGGTGTGGAGCCTCTTGAACAGTATCCCCTCCCAACTTTGGTGACAATCTTAGCAATCCTCCTGCCTCATCCTCCCAAGTGCTGGGATTATGGGTGTGAGCCACTATGCCAAACCTCAATTTTAATTAGATTAAATATCAACTAGGTGGTGAACACCTTTAATCCCACCACTCTGGAGGCTAAGGTAGGAGGATAACTGTGAGTTCCAGGCCAGCCTGGGCTGGAGACCTTACCTGGGGGCATGTAGAGGAGGGTGATATACATGACTGCAATCTTAGTTATCTCCTCTACTTACAAATAAATATTTTAAAATTTCCAAAAGGAAATGAAAAAAAAAAAAAAACTAAAACAAAAAGTGACTCTAGGATTCTCAACTTTACAGCTTCTCAATATCAGAACTTAATTTTGAGTTTTTCATGGCAGTACATTCTACCTAGCACTTGGGAGGAAAAGGCTGAAGGATTAGGAGTTAAGAGGTGAGCCTTGGGTTGGAGAGATGGCTCAGCGGTTAAGGCACTTGCCTCTAGTGCCTAAGGCCCCTGGTTCAATTCCCCAGGACCCACAAGGTGGTGGCCCTGGTGCTTGCTGCGCTCTCTCTCTCTCTCTATCTCTATCTCTCTCTCTCTCTCTCTCTCTCTCTCTCTCTCTCTCTCTCTCGTTCTCTCTCTGCTTGAAAAATGAGTAAATAAAAAAAAAAAAAAGAGGTGAGCCTTGGCTTCACAGTGAGGCGCTGCCTCAGAAAGTTTTCATAGATAATTATTTAGTGAAGGAGAGTACAAGAAGTGGTGGGAAGGGTACATTGTGTATTTATGGAGGTTGTCAATAAAGAGTTTTAAATTAGGGGCTAGAGAGATGGCTCAGCAGTTAGGGTTAACACTCTTTCTACTTTTTATTTTCAGACAGGGTTTTTTTGTTTGTTTTGTTTTGTTTTTTAATCCAAGTTGCCTAGACTAGCCTTGAATTTACTGTGTAGCCCAAGCAAGCCTTGGACCTGTGATCCTCCTGCCTCAGCCTCCCTACTAGGGTATAGCCAAATCTTAAAGAATCAAAAATTATTTATCAGTTAGGGAAATAGCTGAGTAAAGTGCCTGCCTCGCAAGCATAAGAAGCTCAGTTCAGATCCCTAGAACTCAGGCAAGCATGGCGGCCAGCCTGTAATCCCACAGTGGACAGACATACACACACTCTAGGTTCAAGTGAGAGACCATGTCTCAATAAGCTAAGGTGCAGTGCATTGTGGAAGACACCGATTTTGAGCCTATGGCTCCATGCTCATGTGCTCACACATATACAGACGTGCCCAAACACAAGTACAGAGATGCCACACAAAAAATAATTTTTACAAAGTAGTCTGCAATACTTCCAAAAAGGTCAACCTGATTTTATTCTTTTTTATTTTATTTTAATTTTTATTTTTTTAGATGGACCTCCATGTTGCCTAAGCTGGCTCCAGAGATTCTCCACCCTGACTGCAGAACAGATGGCATTGCAGGCTTGCACCACCACACCCAGTTTGTTTTTAAATGTCCTAACTTCTTCCTCCAAGTAAACATTCTATTAAACTAGTGTTTCTTTCTGAATGAAAACTGAAACTGTCAGAATGAGCACCACTATTTTCTTTCATTTTTTTTCTTTCATTCTTCTACTTCACTTCTCCCTCCAAAACATATTTAATTTCCTGGACTTATCCTAATACAACACTTTGAATTCTTTTTCTGAGAGGCATGAGTTCCAAAGTACAAGGGCAACTGGTGACCAGTTTCTATGTCCGTCATACTTCCTGCATGTCACCAACTGGACTCTTTCGAGTTCAGTAATTTACAAAAGTCAAAATTTCTAATTTAGAATCCAGTGGGGTAGTAGCTCACAAGACTAGCCTGGGGCTGCAGATTAAATTCCAGGTCGACCTGGTCTAGAGTGAGACCCTGCCTCAAAATAAGCACAAAATTCAAATGAAGAATGGGAAATTAAGAGAATGGCTTGATTTATTTCCAGTACACATCACTGACATTCTTTAGCCCAACTTTAAGGTTTAGTTCTCAAATTTTACATTAGGGTACAATTAATGTATCTTACAGACACAGCAGCAACTGAGCAAGAAATGCTTTTAAAAATGTCTTATCAAATGTCTCTGTACCCCTCCCTCCACCAAAGGCACGAGCCATTAAGGGGAGACTGGAACATCCAGAGAGGGTAGAATAGTATAAAAATTCTAGACTAGAGTCGGGAGAGCTGGCATTCACTAATCTTGTCTGCTACTCCTGGGCCTCCACCTACCTCTCTCTCCACCTTCCTTCCAAGCTTGCATACGATGGAGGGTAGGGGGATTGACTTAAAATTGTTTGGGCTACAGAAATCCAGTCATTTGCAACAGTAAAGAACCTATCCCACAGAACAGACCACATTGTCACATAGCACCTTGCAAAAGCTCAATAATTTCCGACTCACCCTAACTTAACCCCATTGACTACCCTACCCCCGTGACCCCCTGGGAGAGAAGACAACAAATAAACCCTATCTCCCATCGGAGGCCAAGAGATATGCGAGGGAGACCTCCCGCTCGAGATCCAGGCGCGGGCTCTTCCCCCACCCACCCACCCAAGGGCCGGCCCACCCGCGGGCTCCTCCTCTCCGCCACCAAATGAATGAGTGTACCTCGGGAGATGGACGCTCCCCCAGCGTGGGCTTGCCACGGGCGACCCCGGGCCTACACGCCCGCCGCCCGGGGCTGATCCTCTCGCGGGGCTCGGCGAGCCGGGTCCTCCCCGTCTCCTCCCGCTAGGAAGAAGGGAGCGCGCCGGGAGCCGCGAGGCTCCCCGGTCGAGGGCCCGGGACGCCCCGTGCCCCCGCCGGGGCCGAGGGAGGAGGAGCCTGCCGCCGCTGACGCCGGCGCCCCCGACTTACCCGCGCTGCGCTGCGCTGGGGGACAGGGACGCTCAGGAACGACGGCCGAGGCCCGTCCGCCGCCCGCCGCTCACGGAGCAGCGCGCGGCCGCCAGGAAACCGTCGCCACCGCCTCCACCGCCGCCAGCGACCGCAGCTCCGGGCGCAGCGCGCACAGGGCCCGACTGCGTCACACGCCGCCTACCGTCAGAGGCTGGCTGCGGACGCCCCGCCCTCTCCGGACTGCCATTGGCAGACCGAGACGCCACTCTAAGCCATTCCCGTGACTCATTGGGCAACGAGTCTTTTGAAACCGAACGTGAGGGGCGGTCCTCGGGAGAAGGGAGCGAAAGGGGAAGAGGAGGGGCCGTAAAGGAATTAAGGGGGGGAAAAGGAGGGATGGTGGGAGGGACGTGGAGTCCCCACCCCTTCCGCTGCGACGGTTGGCTGGGAGAGAGCCGTGACGTCACACAGGGCCTCCACAGACGCAGTGAGTGGCTGGGTGGATGGGCACGGGGGCGGGGTGCGTGAGAACACTGGTGACGTTGAGCTGAGACCCCGCCCCCTTCCTTAGAGCGGAGAGACTCTGGCTGCGGAAGCTCGGGCCAATCAGAGAGAAGGCCCAGGATGGCATGGTAACTATTTCACCCTTCTGTCGCCCCAGTCCGCCCGCGTGCGGTGCTGGGATGGCCTCCTCATCACCCTGCTTGCACTTCCTGGCCGAAGCACGTGCGGAGCTGGAGGTCCCTCCTGGGAGGTCCATCCGCCTGCCTAGCGTGTCTGCTCCTCTGCTTCTTTACAGACCCAAAGCCAGCGCGAGCACACCCCTTCCCCCCCCCAACCTCTAAAGTCGACCACACTATGGGGAGGGCCCGTTATAAGGCCTAATCCAGATGTGAACTCTTGGAACTTCTGATTTAGTTGCACTTTTGAAGAACGTCTACTCATGTTTTAAGGCCCGGTGCAAATGGATACTTTCACCTACCTATCTGTGCAAGTCATGGGCAGGCCCCTGCTCAGGGCCTTGTCACTTTGTATCCTAGTTTTATTTTCCTGTATGCTGTGTGTCCTCTGTTCCTTGTTCTTGGAGGTTAATGCTGCATTTCTTTTATCTTTCTTGGTGTCCTTTCCTCCTGAGACCTAACTTGGAGCAGAAAATTGATATTGCAAAGTGGGAGGAATGAGCATGTTATGTTCTAGAAGCTAGGCCTCTAGTAATTGAAGGCTTCACACAGAATAGCCTGAGCCGTGCTCTTAAGAACACAGTAGATGCATGCTACTTTCCATCACTTCTTCCTCCTGGGATATCAGGATACACCAAAATGAGACTTGCTCAAAATTTAGATGACTCCCCTGAGGTTTTCAGTGGGATTACAGGCATTGGACTTAAAAATGAACTGATAGTGAATATGAAATAAGATAGTGAATGGTGTTGAGTGGATGGTTGAAAGAAAAAAAAATGTATAGATGCCCAAATAAGAGGGCTAGTTTAGTCATCCATCTTCAGCCACCTACCCCCAGCTCCTCGAAATCAGGGTCCAGACACCCCTGATTCCTACCACCTTCCTTTGTCTTTGTTCTAAAGTCATTAGCAGGTGAGGCATGATGGCCAAAGACTAACCCCAGCTCTCAGGAGGCTAAAGCAGAATATCAAGTTCAAAGCCAGCCTGGGCTACATAGTGAGACCCTGTCTCAAAAACAAAATAAGGGGCTAGCATGGTAGGCAGGTCTTTAATCCCAGCACTCAGTAGACTGAGGTAGGAGAATTGCTGTGAGTTTGAGGCAGGCCTGAGACTACATAGTGATTCTAGGTCTGCCTGCCTGGGCTAGAGTGAGACTTTACCACGAAAAACCAAAAAAATAAAATAGGGGCTGGAGAGATGGCTCAATGGTTAAGGCACTTGCCTGCAAATCCTGACAACTTGGGTTCCAGTCTCCAGTACCCATGTAAAGCATTGCATGTGTCTGGAGTTAATTTGTGCTGGCTAGAAGCTCTAATGCACCCATTCTCTCTCTCTCTCTCTCTCTCTCTCTCTCTCTCTCTCTCTCTCTCTCTCTTTCTCATCTCTCTCCTTGCAAATAAATATTTTTTAAAAACAAAAAAAAACAACAAAATAAAGCTGGTTGTGGTGGCACAAACCTTTAATCCCAGCACTCGGGAGGCAGGGGTAGGAGGATTGCTGTGAGTTCAAGGCCACCCTGAGACTACAGAGTGAATTCCAGGTCAGCCTGGGCTAGAGTGAGACCCTACCTTGAAAAACCAATAAATAAATAAAGAAAAACAAAAACTGTTGTTAGCTCATTGAATAGTCACTGCTATCCTGAGCATTTGGTTTTTCTTTTTTTGTCCTTCAGTCCTCAAACCCAGCTAAACTTAAGGCTGCTCTCTCTGCATTTACAATGCACACACACCTTTAGATGCTTGATGGATAAGTGAGTTATCTTCTTTACTGGGAGAATAATAGAAATTTGGACTTGGAGTCCAGAACCTTGGCATTAAATCTGGGTCCAACTATGATTGTATGAACATGGACAAATTACCACACCTGGCATTTTTATTCTTTAAAACTATCTAGGGATGGGCTGGAGAGATGGTTCATCGATTAAGGTGCTTGCCTGCAAAGCCTAACGACCCAGGTTTGATTCCCCAGTACCCATGTAAAACTAGATGCACAGAGTTCGTTTATAGTGGCTGGAGACCCTGGCGTGCCCATTTCTCTCTCTCTCTCTCTCTCTCTCTCTCTCTCTCTCTCTCTCTCTCTCTCTCTCTCGTTTGCAAATAAATAAAATTTAAAAAACCAATGTCTAGGGATTCCCATTCTAAAATATTCTAAGGCATGGGATTTGGCCAGAAAGAGGGCTTATCAATATAGTTTTAAGTGAATGAGTACAAGAGTATATTTAGCTCAAAGTACTTGTAGCTTTTGAAATAAATGCTTACTTGTAAGAAACATTGGATGAGGAATGCTTCAGGAAAGAATTTCCTGGGACCACAGGGAATTCAAGGATTCTGATGGGCACATGGCCATTGCTCATCATTCCCAGGGTCTCCTGACTGAGAAGGATATCTTCACAGAACCAAAGCTTCAAAGTGACGCATACTCTCCCACTTTGTCTAATTGTTATCACACCCCTTAGGATTCCTGTCATCTTCCTTCTTCTCTTTAAAGACCAGGAGCGTGGGGCATGTTCCTAAGAGCTTGCTGAGCCAAGCCTTGTCCTGGAATTTAGGAGCCCAGAGATGCCCACCGCCCAGTACCCTGCTTTGGCCAGCTTTGTTCTTGGAGCCCTTATGACTGGTGCTCCAGGAGGAGACAGACCTGTAAGGACAATGGAATCGTGGAAGGCTGATGTTTCCAGAGTGTGCTGTATGGTGCAATGGGAAGAAGAGCCGAACTGGAGTCAGACAGAATGAGTTTAAATCCCAGATCTAGTTTTCAGATGTTGCACAAGCCAGTGTCTGTGTCCCAGTTTCTTTATGCATGAAATGAGCACAATACTGTTAAAAAATATGTTATTTTATTTATTAGAGAGAGAATAAGAAAGAGGCAGATAGCCAGAGACAGAATAGAGAGAGAGAGAATGGGTGCATCAGGGTCTCTAGTCACAGCAAATGAACTCCAAAATGCATATGCCATTTTGTGCATCTGACTTCATGTGGGTACTGGGGAATTGAACACTGACTTTAAATAAGGCAAGCACTTTAACCGCTGAGCCATCTCTCTAAGTCCTCTTTTTATTTTATTTTTTTTATTTATTATTTTATTTTATTTTTGTTTTTCAAGATAGGGTCTTGCTCTAGCCCAGGCTGACCTGGAATTCACTATGTAGTCTCAGGCTGGCCTTGAACTCACGGCATTCCTCCTACCTCTGCCTCCAGAATGCTGGGATTAAAAGCATGTGCCACCATACCAGGCGGCACAATATTTTTTATTTGATAAGGTGGTTGTGAAGGTCAAGTAAGGTAGTGGAATTTGCACGGGACTGAGGTCATGCTTGGTCCATAGTAAATATTTGTCAAAGTTGATTTCCTTGCTCTTCTATAACTTGATA
>PVHP010008954.1:15000-43449 GCA_004024765.1 Zapus hudsonius
GGTTTTTTATATCCACAGTGCTTTCCAGCTGTTTCCTCTATAATGCTAAATACTTCTTGAACTCTATAGCAAAAACTCTTATCCAGAATCTCCCAATTCTCTTCTTCCTCCATCCTGTGCTAATCACCAACCTGCATTTTGTCTCGACGGACTTATATACTGAGGGTAATATATATATCTGCAATCATACAATATGTGATCTTTTGTGTCTACCTTCTTTCACACAGCATGTTTTTAGAGTTCATCTGGGTTGTAGCATGGATCAGGACTTCATTCGTTTGCATGGATGAATAATATCCTGTTGTGTACTATATTTCGTTTATTATTCACTGGATGGTGAATATTCGGCATGCTTCCATCTTTTGCCCCTTGTGAATAGTGCTGCTATGAGTACGTATGCTTATGTGTGCCTGTTTTCAGTTCTTTGCTAGATATAGCTAAGAGCAGAATTATTGACTCATAATGATAACTCTAGGATTAACTTTCTAGAAACTACCAAGTTGTTTTCTACGGTGGCCATACAAAGTCAGATGTGGTGGCAAATGCCTATAATTCCAACACTTCTGGCCTAGAATTTAATATCCTCTTGCCTCACTTTCATAGTTGCTGGGAAGATAGGTGTGTGCCCCCACAATGGGCTCCCCTGCTCCAGTGTTGAGGATTGAGTATGCTAGATAGCCACTCTACCTCTGAGGCACAGCCCCAGCTCCTTGCCGTTTATTGGCCATTTGTCTCTTTCTTTTTTTAGCATATTTTAAATTATTGCATTTTTCCTCCTATACTCTTTTTCTACTATAATTATTTTAGTGCTTGCCCTATATATTACCACATGAATGATTTTTTTATAGGAAGAGTAGAATTTGCTGGGATGGAGGTAGAAAAGAACAACATTCCAGGTCAGATGAACAGGGGAAATAAAGGTAGGGCCAGGATTCAGCTCAGGATTCTAATCTGAGACTTCATTCTAAAAGTGATAGAGGAGCCAAAGAAAGTTCTATAGAACAATGAAGAGTCAATTACTGTTTGAGGCTGGATTCTGGAATTAAATGAGCTAGTCTAGAGTGTGTAGTTTAAAGCCACCTAGGAGGACAATCTTGGTCATGAAAGAATATCTGGGTGCTGGGGAGTTGGCTCAGCAGGTCAGAACGCTTGCCACACAAGCATGAGGGCCTTTCCCCCACATCTACCCCATGCACACAGCTGGGCATGGCCACACTTCTTTGTAGCCCAAGTCCTGTGGAGAGTAGAAACGAGAGAATTGCTGGGGCTTGCTGGTCAGCCAGTCTGAATGGTGAAATGTCAGTGTCAAGGCTGGAGAGATGGCTCAGTGGTTAAAGGTGCTTGCGTGTAAAACCTGCTGGTCTGAGTTCAATTCCCCAGTATCCACATAAAGCCAGATGCATCTGGAGTTCACTTACAATGGCAAGAGGCCCCGGTGTGCTCATTCTTTCCCTCTCCTCTCTTTCTGTTTACAAATAAATAACAAAAATTTTTTTAAATGGCAGCACTAGGTTCAGTGGAGAGTCTGTCTCAAAACACATGGATGAGTCATAAAAAGGACTCCCAAAGTCCTCCTCTAGCCTCTGCACACATATGCAGGTTTGCAAGCACGTTTGGACACACACACAAGATCTGGGAGGAACAAAGACTTAATTCCTCAAGGAAGGATGAGCATGGTTTCTTGGTGCTTCCCGTGTGGTCGGCGGAATTAGGCCTGCTCATCCTTAGCACTGCTGGTGCTCACTTCATCCCTCACCATAGCAGCTGCTCTCTGAAGGCCTTTCTTGACACTCTTAAGTTTCTGCTTCATCTAAATATACCCATTTCTCAAAATTCAGTTCACTTAAATAAAGTCAACAAATATTTTCTGAGCTTCTTATCTATTCTTGTCCCTAGACTAAGCTAAAAGATCAAGCTATCAGTAAAACAAGTAGGGGTGGCATCTTTAAATGAGCTCCCAAACACTCAGTAGGCTGAGGCAGGAGGATTGCTTTGATTTCTAGATACAGCAGGAGATCCTCAAAAAAGAAAAAAAGCCAGGATGGTGGTGCATGCCTTTAATCCCAGCACTCAGGAGGCAGAGGTAGGAGGATTGCTGTGTGTTCAAGGCCACCCTGAGACTACATAGTGAATTCCAGATCAGCCTGGGCTAGTGTGAGACCCTACTTCGAAAAATCAAAAACAAAACAAAACAAACAAACAAAAAAAACCCTCCCAGATAAGAGGGGGAGGCAGGCAGCAAATTATTTTGGTACATTGTAGCCAGTGTCCAGATTCCTAACAAATGTTTTTTTGTTTTGTTTTGGTGTTACCCAGGCCAAAATTTGATACTCGCTCTGTACTTCAGGCTGGCCTTGGACTCAAGATGACTGATTGGTCCTCCTACTTTAGCCTCCCCAGTACTGGGATTAAAGTTATGTGCCACCACACTTAGCCTAACAAAAGTTTGATTGAAACTGGGAATGGTGGTGCACACCTTTAGTCCTGGCATTTGGGAGGCAGAGGGAGGAGGATCTCTGTGAGTTCAAGGCCACCCTGAGACTCCATAGAGAATTCCAGGTCAGCCTGGGCTAGAGAGAGACCCTACCTCTAAAAACAAAAAAAAAAAAAAAATTATTTTTTTGATTGAAGGTATCTAGTGCTGCAAAGAGGTGGGAAGGTGGGTAGATGATTGGGTAAGGGATTTGTCTTAGTCAGCCACACACCACTGGGATGAGTCTTTAAACCAGGCACAATTTAGGGGAGGAAATTATTTATTGAAGCTACAAATTGAGGGGAAGTTCCGTAACAGCAAAAGAGGCTGGAAAGAGGCTGGCCCTCTTTCACAGGTCCGAGTAGAGAGAAAAACCCATCACCTACACCACACACACAGAACAGGGAATAGGCAGGAGGGCCAAGGAGAGAATTTCTTTCCCTTTATATAGCCATAGGGTGGGGTCTTACAATCCTTCCTCAGACTTCATGGCTTCCTGAGTCTCTGGAATTTCCTTCCTGCATGGCCCACACAGGAAAGGATGTTTACTTCCAGCTTCTTTGAGCTTCTTTACATCGTGCCCCTTGCTGAGAGGCTGCCTTCCTGTAAACATCCTCAGAGACCCACCCAAGATAATTAAAAAGATCCAAGTTGACAACAAAACCTAACCATCACAGGATTAGATAAGGAGAAAGTTAACAAAGCTTCATGGAACCCTAGCTAGAATATGAAGACCTGTGATTGCTAGAGTAGAGGATGGCCAGATTATGAAAGATGTTGAACACCACACTTAAGAAATTCACCCCTGCTCACACAAGCTATGAAGAATTGCTAAATAATTGATTTTCAGCAAAGGTGAGCCATGGGTTTGTTTCAAGAGGAGCCATTGCAATGCCAGACATGGTAGCACATGCCTGAAACCCCACCATCAGAAGGTTGAGGGTGCTCGAGAGACAGAAAGCTAAAAAGATGGGACTGGAAAGATGGCTTAGTGGTTACGGCATTTGACTACAAAGCAGAAGAACCCAAGTTTGATTCCCCAGTACCCACATACAGCCAGGTGTTGTATGTGTCTGGAGTTTGTTTGCAGTGGCTGGAGGCCCTGGTGCACCCATTCTCTCAATCTGTCTGCCCCCCCTCTCTCTCACACACACACACTCGCTCTCTCAGATAAAAAAAATTTTTTTAATTCATTTTCAAGCAGAGATATACAGAGAGAGAGAGAGAGAGAGAGAGAGAGAACACCAGGGCCACCACCTTGTGGGCCCGGCTTATGTGGGTTCTGGGGAATTGAACCCAGGGCCTTAGGCTCTGGAGGCGAGTGCCTTAACCACTGAGCCATCTCTCCAGCCCTAAAAAAATATTTTAAAAAAGCTAAGAAGGCTAGTGAAGGAAGGTCTGTAGGAAGTGGTTCTGTGCATGTCCTATGTTCCCTTCTTATCTGCCTCTGTCTACACACTGCCCCTATGTTATTGGTTGCTGGAATATCTTTGCAAACACTGAGTTTGCTTGAAGGGGTGTGGTGTGCAGATGTGAACAGGGAGATTGCAGTGTAACTGGCTAAAGTTGGAAAACGGTGGTGCCATGTAAGGTGCTTTGCTCTCTGTGTTATGTCCAGACACCAGGCAAACCCCCAGGAGAGCAGGAGATGCCAGAGGCATTAACAGCGCAGCTACTGTGACAGTGGGCAATGTTAATTCAGGATGTCTACTAATTGAGGGGAGACTTGAGGCTTAAATGCTCATTCTAGTTTTTTCTTTCTTTTTTTTTCTTCTCTTTTTGAGATAGGGTTTCATGTAGCCAAAGCTGGCCTCATACTCAGTATATAGCTGAGAATGACCTTGAGCATGACTCTATCTCCTTAGTGCTTAGGATTTCAAGCCTGTGCCACTATGCCTGGCTCACTCAACTTTATCTCTACAGTGGAATTCATCAAATTTAGCCTATCAGACTATTAAGAGGATCAAATGAAAAAATATATATATGAAGTCTCTGGCACATAATAAGAACTAACTCTTCTGTTTTTCCTCACATTAAATGAAGGTAGGTGAGAGTCTTTGAGACTTACAGAAGAGAAGGGAACAGTGAGTGACAGCTGAGATCAGACAAGTAGAAGTGAAAACTATAGGTTGTACATCTGGTTATAGTAACTTGTATATTGGGTACCTTCCATCTGCTTGCCACACTGCTGTATTAGCTTTGATTCTCACAACCACACTATGATGTGAATACCTCTTAAACCATTTTACAGATGAGGAAACAGACTCAGAACCATGAAGTCAATGGTGCACACTGTCCAAATCCCCCAGAGAATCAAAGGCAAGGTAAAGAGCACCTCAAGCCAGGCATTTGGAGTAGTTTGTAGAGAGAGAGAAGGGGCTAGGTCTCATGGACTGCATTTAGGGCCAAGGGATTCCCCAAGATCCAGGAATAGCAGACAGAAGGGGCTAGGTCTTGGGGACTGCACTGAGGGCCACAGGAGTCCCCAAGGCAGGAAATCTGAATCTTAACTGCTGAAAATGGGATGGGTGTGGTTCTTTTACTAAAGTGTTGCTAAACTGTTTGCTCTGGAAGCCAAAAAAAACATGGAAGAGGAGAAGGCAAAGTCAAGAAAAGTAGCTTTTAGACTTGATATCTAAACACTTAGGAGACTGAAACAGGCAGCCAGCGTGGGCTACAAAAAAACCAGTGCTTGGGAGGTCAAGTAGGAGGATCGCTGTGAGTTTGAGGCCAGCCTGGAACTACAGAGTGAGTTCTAGATCAGCCTGGACTAGAACGAGAGCCTGCCTTCAATAAGCAGAGAGAGAGAGAGAGAGAGAGAGAGAGAGAGAGAGAGAGAGAGAGAGAGAGAGAGAAGAGTAGGAAGGGAAAAGGAAAGGAAGAAGGGTAGGCTGAGTGGACTAAGACAATGAAGGAAAAAGAGCTCTGGCAAATTAATCAGCAAAAATGAACCTCTATTCACCATTCTCCAAAGTGGCAATTATAGCTACTTTGTAGGATTAACATATGTAGTAATTAAGGGAATGACCTCAGATGCCAGCCTTAAATCCTTCTGGCATTGACTAGCTATGTGAATAGAGGTATTATACCTTCTGTTTTCCATGGGTAAAGTGGGGATATTAATAGTATCTACCTCATTGAACTTTTATGAGATACCATAGAAAGAGTGCCTAGGACATGGAGGTTCCCTAGAATATGTTATTACTGTGGGAAGGGAGTGGGGGTACCATGTCTAGTTCACGCCCTGCATCTGTTGCAGATGGTCTTCACAATCCCCCAAAATACCTATGGAAGGGATTTTGGGTCCCCTCATCCTCCTTTCTTTGGGGGCAGGATGATTTTGTAGAGAAGTCTCCCTTTATGGGTCAGGCTGGAGGAAAGAGTATCTAGGTTTCTAGGGATCAATCCTCTCATTACGGGGAGTTCCAAAGCTGGGTGGGACCAAAGAGCCTCTCCTTGGGCTACATCAGCCAGGATAGGGCGCCCTCTCCTGATTCAAGGTGGGATCAGCTTGGGCTGGGAGCTTCTGGGGCGGGTTTATAGGTCTCACTACCTGGAAGGTTCTTTTCCTTTCCTTTTCACATTTCTTTTTTTTTTTTTTTTCTTCCAGCCCCTCCTGAGGAAGGGGTGCCATAGGCTGGGGCAAAATTAGCTTAATCATTAGGATTGATACTGGCTAATTCGGTTAGAATGGGGGTGAGAACAGAGAAATGGGTCAGGGAATGGAAGAAACTGAAGTCCCGCTGAATTGATTTTATGTTCTTTCAACAGGTGATGGCCTGCAGCCGGAGGTAAGATGACAGGGTGCCTTATCCAACATGTCAACCCTAGGTGGCCAGGGCTCCAGCGGCTGCCCTGACGCAGCCCGGATCTGTGAGTGCAGAGCAGGCCTGGAGAGGATAGGTTTCTGGAGACACCAGATTAAGGGGGGAAGCCAGAGGTGGGGGGTCCCGAAGCGGGGAGGAGCTAGCTGTAGGTGCGGCTGCAGTTTCCTTTCTAAATTCCGCCCCAGCCGCGGGCGCCGCCTCCCGGGTTCTGCTGCAGCCCGCCAAGGGCGCCCACGCAGCCACTGGCCCTTGCCGCCACGCCACCCTGGGTGAGTACGGGTGAGTACGGGGATGGCGGTGTCCCGGTGCCTGCGCGACCACCCACCCCACCCCGAGCTGCTGCCCGCCCGGAAGTGCTAAACCTTTTCACTCCGCAGGGCTTCCTGGTCCCGGAGCTGCAGATGGAGGCATGGGAGCGCCTTGGAACCCCATAGACTAGCCTGGAACTCCAGCCCTGCCAGTTACTAGCCTGTGGCTTCCAGTAAGTGTTTTTAACCACCCTGAGCTTCACTTTCCTCATCTGTAAAATGGAAACAAAGACGGCAGTACCTACAGTAGGATCCCATTAGGATAATGGAATAAGAGGCGGTGCACATCAAGTGCTGAGTGCAGAATGTGGGGTTTTTCTTTTTTAAAAGTTTTTACTAGCATATATTATAGGAGGTTGTTGGTTTTTTTTGTCATGCGTATGCAACATCTTTAATACCTAGCGACTAGAAATCATAAAATTAGGACTAATTTTTCCCCAGTATATAGTAGGTTTGTTTGTTTCTTTCTTTCTTTCTTTCTTTCTTTCTTTCTTTCTTTCTTTCTTTCTTTCTTTCTTTCTTTTTTTTTTTTTTGAGGTAGGGACTCGCTCTAGTCCAGACTGACCTGGAATTCACTATGTAGTCTCAGGGTGGCCTCAAACTCACGGCAATCCTCCTACCTCTGCCTCCCAAGTGCTGGGATTAAAGACGTGTTTATAGTAGGTTTCTTTATGACATTTTCAAACATATATGTGTGTGTGTGTGTGTGTGTGTGTGTGTGTGATTTTGATCATATTCACCTGCCCCATTACTCTGTTATCCTATTCCCGCTAAACCCCCTTCCACTTTTTAAAAAATATTTTATTTATTCATTTTCAAGCAGAGAGATACAAAGAGAGAGAGAGAGAGAGAGAGAGAGACAGAGAGAGAATGCACCAGGGCCACCACCTTGTGGGTCTGGCTTATGTGGGTCCTGGGGAATTGAACCTAGGGCCTTAGGCACTGGTGGCAAGTGCATCTCTCCAGCCCACCACTTTTCAACTAGTCAATCTTTAGGGACTTTTGGAGATGAAGTGGGGATACTCCTAAGAAATTGTTTTTTAGAGTCTAGTGTGGTGGTACATCCCAGCAGCAGGGAGGCAGAGACAGGAGGAGCTGGAGTTTCAAGCCAGCCTGGGCTACATAGCAAGACCCTGTCTTATAAAAGAGAAAACAGAAAAAAAATATCAGTTTTCAACTTAACATTCTTTCAGGGCAAACTTCAGGTAGTGAGCTCCTGGACCTGAGGTGTGGAGCAGTGTCCTAGTTGAAAGGACTCTATAGATAATCTCAACCATGTGACCCCCTTTTGAACAACTGGCCCTGAGTAGTTAGGTGACTTGCCCAAGGTCACACAACTGAAAGGGAGGTCAGGCATACTGCCAAGTAGTAGAACAGACTGCCTTTTTTTTTTGTTTGGTTATTTCTGAAACTGTCCCTTGAATCGCCTCATCATCCCCTTTCCTGGGGCAGGACTTTCTCATGCCCTGAACATCTGATCATCAGTTCTGATATTCCAATGGCTCCTAAGGGATCAGGAACAGTTGGCTTTAGGAAAGGCTGTTGGGAGGGAGACTCAGTCTGCTCCAACTGTAGAGCCAGGGTGGGAACTGGGTGGGAAAGGTGCTCCCATTTAGGACCCTGAAGGTCTTTATAGTGCACTTAAGGAAAATCCAAGAAATGTGGATCTGGGAGAGTCACCAGTACCCCTTTCCAACTCCCTCAGGAGGATTCCTGACCCAGTCCCCCTTAATAAAAGGAGACAGGATCTTGACAATTTGGGCAGGCTGCCTGATGGCCTGGTGGAGAGGTAGGTGAGAAGGCAGATGGAAATGTGTGGGGCGTTCACCTGGTTTGTTCTGGAATGCCAGGAGGTCAGCTTCACTGAGGGCAGAGTTCTGTTTGAGGGTGGGGCCAGGAGGAGTCATGACTTGATTTGGTAAGGCCCTGGAGACCAGAAGGGCAGGTTTTTTGTCTCTGGAAGCCAGCTTGCCACCAAGAAGCCTCAACTTTGGGATTAGCTGTCCTTCAGGCTCAGCTTTGAGGACGGGCTTTTCTCTTGCCATGTGGTGTCTCCATATTTACAGTGAACATAGGCTGATTGGCTCACCCATATAGGATGTTTTTTCCTTTTTTCCCTGCCTCACTCCAGTTCCAATCTGAGTTTTCTGTTCAGAGCTCTGGCATAGAGAGGAAGGGGTCAAGGAAGACCATAATGGCATTGTTCAACTCTTCATGGGCCCCACTTCTCCCTACTGCTGTCCCTGAGGAGATTCTTGCCTTCTCTTGTACACACTGATGGGAAGGCAGAACTAAGACAGTCTTTGTGTACTTAACTATTGTAGTTCCTGGCCTAAGAAACCTTGTCTAAGGGAAAGTCTCAGGAGAGGAATGAACAGGACCCTGGATTCTGGGAAGCCTCTAGAAGCTGAACAAGCAGCTCTGACCTGCAAATAGCAAGCCCAGGCTAGTGCCAGGCCTGATTCTGCAAAGCCTTTCACCCTTAGAGCACGTGAGGGACAAGCAGACCATAGAGGTTCTGTCAGCTTCTGTGGAGTTTCTGCTGTGGTGGACTGCTGTGCCTGCTGCACACAACACACAGCATGGAAGAGAGACTGAAGACACAGGAAGGTCCTAGCTGGTGGGTGAGGAGAACTGAGAGGCTGGGCCAGAGGCCCAGGGGAGGGATATTGGACAGGCCATCCTATCTACTGGTTAATATAGGTTTGGTTCTTTAAAAATTTTTTTAAAAATAATTTATTTATTTGCAAGCATAGAAAGAGATAGAGGAGAGACAGAGAGAGAATGGGCACTCCAGGGCCTCTAGCTGCTGCAGACAAACTCCAGATGCCACCCTGTGCATCTGGCTTTACGAGGAATCGAACTCAGGTTGTCAGGCTCTTCAGGCAAATACCTTAACTGCTGAGCCATCTCTCCAGCCCCTCCCCAATTTTTAATCATTTAATTAATTAATATAAGAGAGAATGGGCATGCTAGGTCCTCCAGCCACTGCAAACAAACTCCAGATGCATGAACACATTGTGCAATGGCTTTACATTGGTATTGGTTTGCAGGCAAGCACTTTAATCACTAAGCCATCTCCTCAGCTCTAGGTTTGGTTCCTGAACCAATGAGAGACTAGATACATCAATTCCTATAGTCTGAGGCTTGTCAAGTCAGACAGAAGGCTGAGGAGAAGGTCTCAATCTGTTTAAGCTTCATCTTGGTACTGATGGAGTGTTAACTTTCCTCTGAAATTGAGGTTGAATGTTGTTGAGGGATTCTGAGTCAGGTTTTCTAATCCAGAACAGGAAGTTTAGGAGTCTTTCTCCTCAGCCTCTTCACACCATAGTATAGCCCAAATTTTGGATTGAGCATGAGGGCTGACTTCACCATCGAATGCCAGCTCTGCTACCTGGGGCCCTGACGACATGCCACTTCATTCCCAGGTTTGACAAGATGTACCAGATCCCACTGCCACTGGACCGGGATGGGACCTTGGTTCGGCTCCGCTTCACCATGGTGGCCCTGGTCACGGTCTGCTGCCCACTTGTCGCCTTCTTCTTCTGCATCCTCTGGTCCCTGCTCTTCCATTTCAAGAAGACAACATCTACACACTGTGGGGTAGGGTTTGGAGGGCATTTCTACCTCAGATTCTGGATCTTTTCTGGGATCTTGATTTTAATGATTTGAACAGGATTAGACAGTTCTCTAGTGGGTCTATCAAATATATTAGGTTTCTGGATGGCAATGCATATAACTTGAGGTCTCAGGTCTCCCTCCCACCTTTAAAAATATTTTTATTTATTTATAAGCAGAGAAAGAGAGAGAATGGGCATGTCAGGGCCTCTTGCCACTGTAAATGAGTTTCGCCTGCATGTGCCACTTTGTGCAACTGGCTTTATATGGTTACTGGGTACTGGGGAATTGAACCCAGACCATCAGGCTTTGTAAGCAAGCACTTTTAACCTTGAGCCATCTCTCCAGCCCTCCCTCCACTTTCCATGAAGGTTCTAGGAGCTGAGGTCACTGAACTGAAGTCAGACAGTCCCAAAACCCAGAACCCAAACACAATATCATTGAGGAACAGATTCAGGATCCTTGGGGATTTCTATAGGGTGAGGAGAAAACAGATTTAAGCTAGAAGGCATTTTAAGTCTCATAGTTGGTGCTGTGGGCTTCTTCCTATTTCTATGGGAATATGTTGTGTGTGTGTGTGTGTGTGTGTGTGTGTGTGAGAGAGAGAGAGAGAGAGAGAGAGAGAGAGAGAGAGAGAGAGAGAGAGAGAGAGACATGACCACTTAATGGCTTCAAATAGGGTATGTGTGAGAGAAACTCTACCTGTATATAGTCAGTATGGGGACCTGGTTATATGCATAAATATGTGTTTTGGGGTGGGTCCTTTGCCCTCTGAAATTCTGTAAGATGGCTTTCCATGCCCTCCCCACAGCCATATGGTGTTCCTGGGCCACAAAGAAAGATATGTGAATTTCTCCATTAGATATCGCAATAAGTGGAGTGAGACTTGTATTGACCTCTGTGTTCTCATTTACCCTCTGACTCTGTACTACCTGAAACTTGGATGCTGAGCTTTAGTCGATGTGAGGTTGATGACACCTGCCCTGTTCTCTTCCAGGGCTAGTGTCAAGCTCCAGGTAAAGGCAGCATGGGAAGGTGGACTAGGGCTTGTGAAGGGTGTGGGAAAGAAGAGATCACAAATTTTAGAGGGGACTGCAGAACATGAAGTTAGCCCAGGGGCCCTAGGAGAAGAGGCAGGTCCTGGACATAGGTACTTGGCTAGCCTCCGAGAAAGCTCTGAAAGTCCCTAGTCTGTTTCCTTTATAGGATGGTCTTCACTTTCCTATGTAGAACATTTGCTCCAGAGAAGGTTTAGGACTTGAGACGGGATGTAGCTCAGTTGGTGGAATGCTGGCTGTCGTAGTCAGCCACACGCCGCTGGGATGAATCTCCAAACTAGGCACAATTTTGGGGAGGAAAGTATTTATTATAGAACTAACAGATCCAAGGGAAGTTAAGTAAAAAAGGCTGGCCCCCTTTCACAGATCCAAGCAGAGACAGAGAACCCACCATCAGCATCTCAAGCAAGCAAGCAAGCACACTGTAACATTGTAGTTCACAAAATAGCAGGACTGCCAGACTGGGGTTCTGGCTTTTATTTTACATATCTATCCCTAGTATTTTGCATCCAATTTAGAAAGGGCCAGTCCCCAGGAGGCTAGGCCAAAGTGACACTTCCTCTAGCCAGAATCCTGGAGACAATTAACAATTTAATAAACACAATTATAATAAATTCTATTGGGGGACATTTATTCAAAACTATCACAATCTACCTCTGGCCCCCAGTAGAGTTATAATTACCTATATTATGTTTAGTCCAACTTTAAAGGTCTCACAGTCTTTATCAACTTTAAGGCTGTTTTTAAAGTCCCAAGTCTTATCTGAAAGTTAAGATTGTCTTTAACTCTTAAATTTTTTAAAATCAAAACAAATTATAACCTTTTAACATATAATGGCACAGAGTAAACATTTCCAACTGTTATAATGAGGCATAACAGGGAAAGACTAGGCCAATGCAAACTCAACAGCCATCAGCAATCATCTACATCTGCAGTTTAAGTCTCATAACATAACCAGAGTCACCGGATTTTCCAATTCTGTCCCTCCAGCTTAGCTGAGTAGCTGGGAAAACTCCCATCTCAAGCCAACAACGCTCCATGGTAGCCCTTGCATAGTCCTTGTATGTCCAAAACGTCTTCGGGTCTCCATTGCAAACCACAGTCCCCCTTCCAGTGGCTTCACTTGCCAACCAGGGACTTTACACCCTGTTCCAAATACCGCATTTCAGGAGCGGCTCCTGGAACCGTGTGCACTTCATGACCCACTCCATGCATGCATTCCTCATGCTTCCAAAGGCAATACCAGGTATGCAGGACACAATCATTTTGTTAATTCAGGGACAAAATAAACGTGACCTTGAAGAGCAGATTCCTTTCTTTTAGTGATTTCCTTTCCTAAGAGTTTGCACAGTCCATCTTTCTGTCCTTCCTGGGTGGAAATACATCAGGCATCTCTCCATTGTTTCAATGTAAAGCATTTGGGCCATAATCAAAAGCCAGTCTCTGCCAGTAAGTTAAACTTGCTTTGAGGTTTTTACAACTTAAAATCTTAAATTCTCAGTCCCATATCTGTAGCTGAGCACACAGTCCATTTCTTAAATTCAGCCTTGGTCAAACTCTCTGGGCATGGGCAGTAGGACGCATCCACCCCTTGGCCCAGGCACACACTTCTATTAAAGTTTTCGCCAGGTGTGGTGGCGCACGCCTTTAATCCCAGCACTTGGGAGGGAGAGGTAGGAGGATCACCATGAGTTCAAGGCCACCCTGAAACTACATAGTGAATTCCAGGTCAGCCTGAGCCAGAGTGAGACCCTACCTCAAAAAACAAAACAACAACAACAAAAAGTTTTCTGCAGTCTCTTCTTCCCCTTAGAAAGTTCACAAGCCAACGGGGGCTGGAGAGATGGCTCAGTGGTTAAGGCACTTGCCTCCAGTGCCTAAGGCCCTGGGTTCAATTCCCCAGGACCCACATAAGCCAGACCCCACAAGGTGGTGGCCCTGGTGTTTTCTCTCTCTTCTCTCTCTCTCTCTCTCTCTCTCTCTCTCTCTCTCTCTCTCTCTCTCTCTCTCTCTCTCTCTCTGCTTGAAAAATGAATAAATTAAAAAAAAGAAAGTTCACAAGCCAAGCCTCCAAATACAATTCTCTCTGCACTGAGCATTTCCAAATTCTCACCAGAATAGTCTATAAAATTTGGCTTATCGCTCTGGAAGACATCTTCAGTTGCAAGTACCAAGGCTATGTCCATTCCTCCAACACACAAGTTCCAGAAGATCAAAATCCACATGGTCAGATTCATCTCAGCAAATCACCCCACTTCTGGTACCAAATCTGTCGTAGTTAGCCACACGCCACTGGGATGAATCTCCAAACCAGGCACAATTTTGGGGAGGAAAGTATTTATTATTGAACTAACAGATCCAAGGGAAGTTAAGGAATAAAGGCTGGCCCCCTTTCACAGATCCAAGCAGAGACAGAACCCACTATCAGCACCTCAAGCAAGCAAGCAAGCACACTGTAACATTGTAATTCACAAAATAGCAGGACTGCCAGACCGGGGTTCTGGCTTTTCTTTTGCTTATCTATCCCTAGTATTTTGCATCCAATTTAGAAAGGGCCAGTCCCCAGGAGGCTAGGCCAAAGTGACACTTCCTCCAGCCAGAATCCTGGAGACAATTAACAATTTAATAAAAACAATTATAATAAATTCTATTGGGGGCATTTATTCAAAACTATCACACTGGCTTAGTACATTCCTGAAACCCGAGGTTCCATCCCTATCACTGCATAAACTACCATGGTATACACCTATAGTCTCAGCACTTGGGAGATAGAGGCAGGAGGATCAGTAGTTTAAGATTATTATCCTCATCTACATATTGAACTTGAAGTTAGCCTGGGTTACATGACACCCTGTCTCAAAAAAAATACAATAGGAGGAGGAGAGTAGGGCCAGGACTGGCAGAGGGGTCTGCCTGGGAGTGTGTGGTGGGGGCCCACTTTTATGTTTAAATGACTTGAAATTTCCCCTTCTGACTTGTCAGCTGTCCCTTCTTAGCCCTGAATTGTGGGTACCCAGTCTAGTGAAAGCTGAGGCTGGGAGGTATCAGAAGAAACAGGAAAGCTGGTTGTGGCATGGAGGCTCATGGTTATAATCCCAGCACTGAAGAGACCAAGGTTTCACAAATTTGAGGCCAGGTTGGCTACTTAGTGAGTGAATGTCAGGCCAGTCTGGACTACAGAGTGAAACCCTGTCTAGCCTGCCCACCTCAAATACATATGTATATATATAATATGTATATATTATATATATGTTATATAATATATATAGCTGGGTGTGGTGGCTCACGCCTATAATTACAGCACTTTCAAGGATGAGGTAGGAGGATCAGGCTGAGTTTGGTGAGTTCATGGTCAGCCTAGTGCTACAAAAGTTAGTTCCAGGTCAACCCGGGCTAACTAGAGTGAGACCCTGCCTCAGAAAAATATAAAATAAGTTAATCAGTAAGAGGAGGAGGAAGGAAAACAGGACTGGTAGAAAAGGTAGTGACGAGGTGATCTGATGGGGAAGATCCTTTCCTGACCTAGTGCATACCTCAGATATGTATCTTGTGTTCCTGTTCCCATGGCTAACTCCTGTCCACCTTATGAAACCCTTCAAAGGTTTTTCCTCAGAGCTTCTTCCTCTGGGTGCTTATGATTCCTTGTGTTTTCTTACACTTTTTTTTTTCTTTTTTGAGTGTTTATTCTAACCCAGGTTGAGCTGAAATTCACTCTAGCCCAGACTGGCCTTGAACTCATGGCAGTCCTATCTTAGCCTCCTGAATGCTGGGACTACAGGCTTGAGCCACCACCCTCGGCTTCACTTCTGTCATGGCATATTTGTATCTTTTTTTTTTTCTCACCCACTTTGGATCTCCTTGAGGATAGCAGTACCTCTGAGTCACAGAATTTGTTGAATGCTTGCTTCAACAGCACATAGACTTAAAAGTATTTGTTGGAGGGCTGGAGAGATGGCTCAGCGGTTAAGGCACTTGGCTCCAGTGCCTGAGGCCTCTGGTTCAATTCCCCAGGACCCACATAAGCCAGACCCACAAGGTGGCCCTGGTGTTCTCTCTCTCTCTCTCTCTCTCTCTCTCTCTCTCTCTCTCTCCTCTCTCTCTCTCTCCTCTCTCTCTCTCTCTGCTTGAAAATGAATAAATAAAAATATTTTTTAAAAAAGTTGGGCTGGAGAGATGGCTCAGCGGTTAAGGCACTTGGCTCCAGTGCCTAAGGCCCCGGGTTCAATTCCCCAGGACCCACATAAGCCAGACCCACAAGGTGGTGGCCCTAGTGCTCTCTCTCTCTCTCTATCTATCTATCTATCTCTCTGCTTGAAAATGAATAAATAAAATATTTTAAAAATTTTAAAAAAAAGTATTTGTTGGATAAATGGATAGGACTTCCTAGCCCAATGCCTGGGGGGGAAAAAAAGCATGGCAGATGGAAGTCGTAGTCCAAACAAAATTATAAAAGTTTTACAACATATGAGCTAAACAGAATAGACTGTTCTGCATTTCTGCTTGGCCCTGAGGGCTAATGGGATCAGTAACCTTAGCACACCTTATACACCTGCTACCCACTCTTGGCATACCAGCTAGGGAACCAAGATATAAGTAGTTGTTGGCCTAGTGGCCCTGGGAATATTTTGTCCCCACTCCCAAGACTCTCATGTTGGATCCAAACAGGGCTTTTCATATGTGCTTTCCCATCTAGAATATCCCAGGAATGACCAACCCTAGGAATAAAAGAGACAACCTAGTCCAACACATCTGTCCTTGATGACTGACTCTGCTTGCACATGCCCAGTAATAGGGAGTTTCCTTCTTCCGGTAAGGAGATTTAATAACTTAGAGCGAACAAGTTTTTTATTTATTTATTTATGAGAGGGGGGTGAAGAGAGAATGAAGGGCTATGCCATGGCCTCCTGCCACTGCTAATAAACTCCAGACACATGAGCCACCCTGTGCATCTGGCTTTACATGGGTACTGGGAAGTTGAACTTGAACTTGGGCTGTCAGGCTTTAACCTCTGAGCCATCTCTCCAGCACTCAAGTTCTTCCTTATAATGAGCACGAACACACAGGCTTTTTTTTTTTTTCCTGCTAAATCTCTGCCCTGGCCCTACCTTTGCTGTGATAACCTCCTGGCTTTAGGTCAGCCCTGCACAGATAAGAAGACAGTAATGAGAATCTCTGAGTCTGTCTTAGGTAGTCATAGCTCTAGTTTCTACAGGTAGCTCTCCCAGAACAAGGACTCTAAGCTTCTCACTATCCTATGGCATTGGACTTAACCCAGATGGTAATTATTTTGTCTCTCCTGGGCCTTGATCTGGGCATAGGACTCTAAGTTGCCTGGCAATACAGGCAAAAGCAGTATTTTTCATTTCATTACTGACTGTTAGACTTCTGTTCCTGCAACTGGAGGTACCATTAACCACTTTGGAACAAGGACAGGCTGGACAATGATATGTCATATTTTGGCCTGTCTAGGACTCTTTTGTATCCTGATTCTTTTATTATAGGATTAGTCAGTGGAGCTCAACAAATATACCCAATCCTGCTTCATTCTTTCCCTTCTTTCTTTCCCTTCCTAGAAACCTGCCTGTGTCCTTGAACATATTCAGATAGGTTCCCACCCCCACCCCTGGCAAAAAAAAGCTACAATGAGCTGACCTCAGTCACTATCACTTCTTATAGTTGCACAGTGTTCTGGGATTTATGAGGTGGCCTTGTTGATTCTGGGAAGGCTGTGTGCCTGGGCAGGCGTGGAGAGCTAGGCATTGTGGGCGGGAGGGCAGGCTCTAAGGAGCTGGGGGTGGGACCCTCTAGTCTGGATCAGTTTCTGTCTGGCTAAGAACCCTTCACCTTAGCTCCGGATTCTTCAGCATCCAGTGTGAGTATTGCTTGGTGAGTCCCCCTCCTCCATTCCTGATGATGAGCTAGACTAGTGGAATGGGTCTCCTTAGTGGAGAGAAGTGTGGGTACCAACAGGAGATTTGGTCTTGGACCTTTTTAATAAAAGCCTTCTGTGTCTTCTCCAGCTTGCCCCAGAAGGGGGCTTAGCTTGAGGGTCGCTGTGGTCAGGGCAGTAGGGGTTTCGGGAGGGACTTCTCTACCAGGAGGGAGCAGGGTATGGGTCTGCATCTGACTTGGACATAGGCTTCCTGGCTCTGACTAAACACAGATGGCTGAAACTGAAGAGAGGAGGCTCTCAAGACTTTCAGAGCTCAAATTCCTCTATATTTTGAGTTGTGTGACATGGTCTTTTCAGAGTGGAAGGAAATGGAGGCTTGTGTCTCCATAGGACCAGGGTACTGCTGGCCTGAGGCTTGGCTCATTCAGAGCCTGGGGGTGGGATGGCTGTTAGCTTGTGGTCCTGCTGAAATAGGTTCTAAGACACTCCCATTGTTCCTAGTTGAACATGGGTGAGGAGGAGGAATGTGGTCAGACAGGGTTAGCGAAGGGCTCCTTTTGTCTGAGCCAAGGGTCCTTTGTCCAGGTTACTTGGCTTGAAGGGAGTCTTGACTTGGATGGAGCCTTAAGCTGCTAGGTAGCAGGGACCTTAGTATAAACATGTGAACCTGGCAGAGTTCTAGACCTTGGTCTCCCCTCATGTGGGCTTGGAAGAACAACCTTTCCACCTCTGATCCTGCTCCTCAGTGGCCATGAGGGTGGTCACTGAGATGAGCTACCAGAGCTCTTGAAGGTCCAGGACCTTCAAAAGATGGACCTAGAATATCAGTTTACCATGGATAAAGAGCTGTACCTGCCTGCCTCTGCCTCTCTGGCCCCATCTTTTTCTTATTTCCTCTTCTTTTCCCCTTAAGCCTGTTCTTCCATTTGTGCTCTGCCTCTTTCTTGTACCAGCTCTGGAAAGGACCCCACTTTCCCAAGCCCAGGTATCCCATCAGGCTCCAAGTTGTATGTCCTTTGCCCTGCTTGGACCACTCCCCACAGGATGTTCTCCTCAGCCTCCCAGCCCTTGGACCCCGATGGGACAGTGTTCCGGCTTCGCTTCACAGCCTTGGTCTGGTGGGTCATCACTTTTCCCGTGTTCGGCTTCTTCTTCTGCATCATCTGGTCCCTGATGTTCCACTTTGAGTACACGGTGGCCACTGACTGTGGGGTGAGTGCCAGGCTCCCCGGCACCTGGGTCAGGGAAGGATCATGAGATCCAGTAGTAAGAGATGAATCAGAGAGCAGGAAAAAAGTGAAGAAGGGTCAGAGGGGGGAGAGGAAGAAAAGATTTGGGGGCCAGGTGAGGTAGAGTTTACAGAGAACTTGAAGCAAAGACTTGGAGAGTAAAGCCTCCACCACCCACCTCTAAGAGTTGGAAAATTACAGAAAGTGAAAAGGAGGGAGCTCGGGTTTAGTTCAGTGGATGACTGCTTATGGCCCTGGGTTCAGTCCTTAGCACTGAAAAAAAAAATCACTAAAAGACCAAAACAAAACCAAACCCAAGGGAATGATCACATATAGTCTTTTGGGCTAGAGAGATGGCTTAGCTGTTAAAGGAACTTGCTTCTAAAACCTAGCAGCCCAAGTTTGATCCCCTAGTACCCACATAAAGCCAGATGCACAAAGTGGCACATGCATTTGTAGTTTGTTTGCAGTGGCATGTGCATACTCATTCTAGGTCTCTCATATAAATAAATAAGTAAAAGAATTAATTAATTTAAAAAGAGAGAGCTGCCGGCCGGGCGGGATGGCGCATGCCTTAATCCCAGCACTTGGGAGGCAGAGGTAGGAGAATCACCATGAGTTCAAGGCCACCCTGAGACTACATAGTGAATTCCAGGTCAGCCTGGGCTGGAGCGAGACCCTACCTCGAAAAACCAAAAAAAAGAAAAGAAAGAAAGCTAAAAAGAGAGAGCTAGGCATGGTGGTACACACCTTTAATCCCAGGATTGGGGAGGCAGAAGTAGGAGGATATCTGAATTCAATGCCAACCTGGAACTAAAAAGGAAGTTCCAGGTCAGCCAGGGCTAGAGTGAGATCCTACCTTGAAAACAAATGAACAACAAAAAGAAAGTACAGGCCGGGCATGGTGGTGCATGCCTTTAGTCCCAGCACTTGGGAAGCAGAGGTAGGAGGATTGCTGTGAGTTCAAGGCCAACCTGAGACTACGTAGTGAATTCCAGGTCAGTCTGGGCTATAGTGAGACCCTACCTCCAAAAACCAGAAAAGAAGAAGAAAGAAAGAAAGACAAAGGAGGGCTGGAGTGATGGCTCAGCGGATAAGGCACTTGCCTCCGGTGCCTAAGGCCCTGGGTTCAATTCCCCAGGACCCACATAAGCCAGAACCACAAGGTGGTGGCCCTGGTGCGTTCTCTCTCTCTCTCTCTGCTTGAAAAATAAATAAAAATAAAATATTAAAAAAAAAGAAAAGAAAAGAAAGAAAGTACAAAGGAGGGCTGGAGAGATGGCTCTGCAGTTAGAGATGCTTGCTTGTAAAGCCTGAAGGCCTGGGTTTGATTCCCCAATACCCATGTAAAGCCAGACACACAAAGTTTGTAGTGGCAGAAAGCTCTGGCACACCCATCCTCTCTCTCAAATAAATAAAAATAAACAAGAAAGTACAGAGGAGCAGGGGGAGGCAATGGTGATGGAAGGGGATTGGGATTGGTCATCATGAGATGGAAGAAGAGTCTAAAGAAAAATCAGCAGACTGGAAAGGAAGCCAGGACAAAGGAGGTAGGAAGAGGCCAGGAGAATAATAGGTAGCTGTAGCCTAGAATGAGAGGCTGAACTTGGAGGATCCTCAGGCCTGCTTTGAGATCCTCAAGTTTGGTTTCTCCACTGGAAGCCCAAGACCCCACAACCTATGTTCATTGAGGGTTCTGCTGCTGGAAACCTGAATGAACTTCTGCTTCTTCCAGCTTACTAGGTCTTTCTTGAGGGTTCAGAATAGAAGTTCTCTGTTCTGTGTTAGGAGTACAGAGTTGCATATGGACTTGTCCTGGGCACCTCATTCCTTAGACACAGTCACAGTATATTGAGTTGGGAGTCTTACTGTGATAAAAGGGAATAGAGTGAAGGAAAGACTTCCTTCTTATAAGAGGGTAGGGGATGGAGGGAGGTGAAGAAGGATCTTTGTACATTTCACAAAAGCTGATCCCCTTGGATTTTGTCCTGAGGGGAATGGGGAGCTTTGGAAAGATTTTAAGCAGAAAGAGAGACATGCCAGTTTGTGCTTTAGAAGATCATTGTGACTCCTGGCTAAAGAGTAGATTTCAGGGCAGGTGCAAGAGTAAGGAGACCAGTGGGGATGCTGGTGCAGTGGCTACTGGAAACCAGAGCTGAGATGGGGAATGTGGAGACAGAGGAAAGGATGGAGCCTGGAGAAGAGCAGCAAGTAGGACTGGAGGACTGTTTTTGTCCAGTTGGCAAGGGGTAGGGGAGCCACAAGGTAAAGAAGTCTGGGAGGACTTTTACATGAGGCAAAAGGAATGATTTTATAATGGTAAATCTGATAGGGGGTTTTACAAAATATTGTTTGGCTGGAGAGATGGTTTAGTGGTTAAAGCATTTGCTCACAAAGCAGAAGGACCTGAGTTCGATTCCCCAGTACCCACATATGCCAGATACACAGGGAGGTACACGTGTCTGGAATTTGTTTGCAGGGCTGGAGGCCCAGGTGCACCCATTCTCTCTATATATATACCTTTCTCTCTCTCTCTCTCTCTCTCTCTCAAATAAATAAATTTCTTTTTAAAAAATTTTTTTAAATATTTTATTTATTCATTTTTCAAGCAGAGAGATACAGATAGAAAGAGAGAGAGAGAGAGAGAGAGAGAGAGAAAGAGAGAGAGAGAGAGAGAGAGAGAGAGAGAGAGAAAATGCACCAGGGCCACCACCCTGTGGGTCTGGCTTATGTGGGTACTGGGAAATTAAACCTGGGGCCTTAGGCACTGGAGGCAAATGCCTTAACCGCTGAGCCATCTCTCCAGCCCTCAAATAAATAAATTTCTAAAAATGTTTATTTGAAAGAGAGGGAAGAGAGAGTATGAGTGTGCTAGGACCTCTTGCTGCTACAAACTCCAGAGACATGTGCCACTTTGTGCATCATCTAGCTTTTTTTTTTTTTTTTTTTTTTTTTTCAAGGTAGGGTCTCACTCTAGTCCAGGCTGACCTGGAATTCACTATGTAGTCTCAGGGTGGCCTTGAACTCACGGCAATCCTCCTATCTCTGTCTCCGGAGTGATGGGATTAAAGGCGTGCACCACCACGCCCGGCTTCATCTGGCTTTATGTTGGTATTGGGGAATTAAACCCGGGGCTGGCAGACTTTACAAGCAAGCACCTTTAACTGCTGAGCCATCTCCCCAGCTGAAGGGGATTTTTTTAAAACTTTCCCTTTATGAGTTTCTGATCGACTTCTCTGTTAGTAAGGGATTCTTTACCCCTTTTAGCTATGGGCTTATGGGGAAGTTTGGTGAGAGCTATTCCTAGTGTCTAATAGCTCCTAGTGTTCCTAGTTGTTAACACAGTTTGGTGAATAGGGAACTTAATGCACTGGGAATCGGGGTGGAAGTAGAGGTATAGCTACCTGATGGTGCGTGTGTGTATGTGTGTGTGTGTGTGTGTGTGTGTATGTAGGAAAAGAGAGCCTTTACTCTGAGGATCCTGCCTCCACTCTCAGTCTGAAAGAAGCTTGTATAGATGAACTGGCCGTCACTAGCTCTCTTCTCCCTTCCTCCCAAGGCCTCCTTACCCAACTGACAGCCTCTTTGCAGGCTTCCAAATCCATCACCTTTATACCCACTTTGTGCCAGACACAGGATACTTTGCATATGTGGTGTTTAGAATACATTGTGACCCTAGTAGATAGGTGGCATCATTCCCCTATTAAACAGGGAAGAAATTGGACTTCTGAGAGGTAAAGTGCCTTCCTTAAAGTCACATAGCTAATAAAGGCTGGGCTGGGATGCAAATATAGTGCTGTGTAGTTCCAAAGCCTCGTGTTGCCTCTTGATTACTCAGAGTCAACATCTGCTCTTTAGCCATGATACCTCAAGGCATAGCCTTGAGAGAAGCATCTTCTCCTTGGGAACTCTGCACTTAGCTTTCTTTGACAGTGCTAAAGAAAAGTGATCTCTCTCTCTCTCCCATCCAATCTTCTATTTTGTTACTTTGTTGAGGCTGTGATGTGAGGTCCCTGGCTATCCCAGCCCTGCCTTGTGAGCTGCCTTCAGTATTGCCCACTATCCCAGCAGCTCAGAGACCCAGTCAGCAGCATCTCCCCTGGATGAAAGGAAGGAAACTTTCAGAACTTTTCTCCAAAGACTGGCCTCTTCATAGTTAAGAGCCAGACTGTTCCCTTGCTGGGTTAATGGGACCCACACTACTGCTCTGGCCCTTGTTGAGGGTCTAAAAAATGTCTGTGGAAAGTGTGGGCAATGGATTGGCAGCTTCCAGTCTTCAACTCTTTTATAAAAGCAGATTCTCGTTTTCATGTCATTCCCTGGTGAGTTCCAAGTGTGTTAAAGTTGGTGAAGTTCTGCTTTATGTCCTGTAGTTAATGAGATCTTCCTCCTATCCCTGGCTCTTTCTTGAATTACTGCTCACTTGCCCCCTAGCCTCTCACCTCTCATACAAGTTACACCAGTCCTTGTAGCTCTGCCAAAATCACCATCTCCTTCATCAGGGTTAAGGAGTAGGGCTGTAGCTTCTTAAGGAATGAGGAGTTCCAGGCATGGAGAAAGATGGAGAGGTACTCAGGAACAGGGCCATTTTCTCAAATTGTACAGTCCAGGTTAGGAGCACTCACTTCAGGGTAGGAATAAGTTGGAATCCCTGAGATTTCACAGCACCGTTTCTGCAGTGGAGCACCTGCCCAGGGGAATGAGTGGAGCTGGTAGCAGCGAGAGGAACAGCTCAGCTAGGCAGTCCTGTTTCAAGGAAGAAGAGATGGACTGTGACTCAACTGGCCCTCAGGAATGAATCCTGGGTTCCTGGGATGCCCACTGTATGAAGCACAGCTCTGAGCTATCCGCACAGAGAACATAGGAACCCATTTACACTTGCACCAACGTTCAGGTTTAAGTTTCAGGGAGAAAGGTCACTTGTATCTCCACCCAAATCTCAGGCAGGCTGAGGGACTGAACATATCCAGCCCAGGACCTGGAAGGGGAGGTCTCCTGAGAGCTCTAGAGGCCCCTGAATGAGGCCTTCATGGAAGAGAAGGGAGTGACTTTAATAGGTGGGGAGAGGGCCCTCTGGTGGGCGCGGCCAACGAAGGCCAATGCCTAGACCCCTTATAACTCTAGGTGCCCAATTACCTGCCCTCGGTGAGCTCTGCCATCGGTGGGGAAGTGCCCCAGCGCTACTTGTGGCGCTTCTGCATTGGCCTGCATTCTGCACCTCGCTTCCTGACGGCCTTCGCCTACTGGAACCACTACCTCAGCTGCGTGTCCCCATGTCCTGGCTACCGCCTGCTCTGCCATATCAACTTCAGCCTCAACGTCATCGAGAACCTTGCCCTGCTAGTGCTCACCTACGTCTCCTCCTCCGAGGACTTCAGTGGGTGCCTGGATAAAGGAGGGGTGGAGAAGGGCATGGGAAGGGGCAGAGGGTGCAGCCCCCCTCCTGCATAAGGGTGAGCTCGCTGCCCATCCTTTCTGTCCCTCTAGCCATCCACGAAAATGCTTTCATTGTGTTTATCGGGGCATCCCTCAGCTACATGCTCCTCACCTGCATTCTCTGGCGACTGACCAAGAAGCACACAGTAAGTCAGGAGGTACGGTCACCCCCTATGGCGCAGGGGGTCACAGAAGATCCAGGGCATAATGATGAGATGGCAAGTGACATTATAACCCTGGCAGAAGGGTTCTGGGCTGTGCTTGGGAAGGAGTGGAGGGTGGTTGACCTTGCCACAGTCCAGTTTGGGTAGTGTAGGAAAATGGAGCCCCTAAACAGGGCCCCCAGAGGGTTGGGAACATTGTTTCAGTGCCCTTCTTTACCCCACAGTCCCTGAAGTGTTGGCTTGGTGGGGGAGTCCTTTCAGCTTCCCTTCTCCATCCTGGTGAAGTGGGAAGAGCAGGGATAGCATTGCCTCTTGATGTCACTCCCCAGGTGGAAGGATGAGTTCTGCTCATTGTCTGTGCCACCCTGCCTGTGCCCTTCTAGGACCACTGTGGGAACCAAGGGAGGGAAGGCCTAGCCCTTAGAAACTGAGTCTAAAAGGGAGGCCCACCCAAACATGCCCAACGAGCATATAATCAGACAACCCATCCCCTAGGATCGCAAGTCCTACAGCTGGAAACAGCGGCTCTTCATCATCAACTTCGTCTCCTTCTTCTCTGCACTGGCTGTCTACTTTCGGCACAACATGTACTGTGAGCCTGGAGGTGAGGCCAGGCTAGGATCTATAGATGGCTGTGAACAACTATGGGGTATAGTTTTGATGGTTTTGGATAGTGGGCAATGCCTTGGGCACTGGCTGTCATTGTATTCTCTGTGGTGGGCTAGTAATGTGGGGATTTAACAAGAGGTTCACATCTCTTGTTCCTTGTGTCCTTAAAACAGTGTACACGATCTTTGCCATCCTGGAGTACACCGTTGTCCTAACCAACATGGCGTTCCACATGACAGCCTGGTGGGACTTTGGGAACAAAGAGCTGCTCATAACTTCTCAGCCTGAGGAAAAAAGATTCTAAATCCTTTGATGTGGGAAGAGGCAACCTACTACCCTGAAACAAGAAACCACTCTGGCCTTTTCCATCTCCTTGTCCTCTCTGGGCCCTTCTGAAGCTGGAGGTAGGGGGAGAAGGGCATAGGAGATGGCTGACTCCAGCACCGCTGGCTTCTCCCCAGCCCTCATCCAGGTTCAGGGGCCTTCAAGTGACATCACCATCAACTCAAGGACCCTAAGAAGCTGAGCTGGAAGGAAAGTTCCACCACCTGGTGCTAAAAGAAAACAAAGAAAGAAAAAAAAAAAAAACATCCTGAGGTTCTTGACCACCATCCAAGTCTTGGCCTTTCTATAGCCACTTTCACTGAGGTCTGGGGACACTGAGCAGTGGCTGCCACTTGAAAACCACAGCCTTTCCTCTAGGTCATTCATGTGACTGACATGACTTGCACATCCAGACCTGTTGCTGTAGGAATCTGCTCTATTACCCAGCAGCTCTACTCCCTGGCCCACCTCTTTGGGGTGTAACTTAGGGTGTGTGCCCTTCCCTATCAACCTGTGTTCATGTGTATGATTGAGGGAAGCTGTGCTGTCTTATTTCCAAGGATTATGCCACTGTGGCTCTGGTGTCAGCTAAGGGAGGCAGTGTTCTGTATCCCACAGTTGATCTGTCCTAGAAAAGAACCAGCACAGCATACTCCTTTCCCTTCTAAAATCACTGGCTTGTCAGGCATGGTGGCACATGCCTGTCATCCCAGCACTTAGGAGGCTGAGGCATGAGGGCTGCAAGTTCCAGGTCAGTCTGGGCTATATAGCAAGACCCTGTCTCAAAACATAAACACTAAAATGAAATCACTGGCTTATAAGAAGCTTCCTTCCTTGCCAAGGGGCGGGGGTGAGAGGGACATTTCCCTAATCCAATGGGCTCCTTTGTGTCCCTTCATCTTCCTATTGTCCCAAACCTAGCTTTTTTTGGTTGTACATTTTATTCTAAATGGCATTAAACTTTTTTTTCTTTTGCCGACAATCTGGGGAATGCATGCTAGTTTGGGACCCATTTCTCAACAGGAACTAAGGTGAGGGACAGCTCCAGAACTGAAGAGTACAATCATAGCAGAGTATTGTTCTGTGGGCACCTCTCCTGCCCATTCCCCCTCCTTGTGGAGTCACCTAAGGCTAGTCTACACCTTCATTTTGGTGAACAGAAGTAACTCAGATGTCTCTTTGAGCTGTCCCAGGTCTAAAAGCTGGGTCAGCCTCGGTTGAAGCCGAGGCCTGGGTTCTAGGTACAGGTGTAAGGGTACAGCTCTCAGCTGCATGACTGAACACCTGCCTTCAGGCTGATGGCTCTAACCCCATGCCTTTTGTAAGTCCTAGGCCAGACGTCTTTGGTCAAGCATCAGTGGCCAGGCCCCAGAGCTTTGTTAGGGAAATTGGGGGTGGGGTGGGGGGTGATATGGAACCACAATGAAGCCTGTTGTCTTTGGTCCCCTCTTAGAGAAAACAAAAGGCTCCCAGTCTCTGGGGAGCCCTAGCTCATGCCCATCCCCTAATGCCCAGCACACAGGGAGGAGCCGGGGCCACTGGAGACAGGTTTTATTGATGCTGGTGGGGGTAGGACAGGCCCCCAGGAGCACGGGGGACTGAGTCAGTCAACAGACGCATAAGGCCTGGGCACATGGGGCAGGTTAGGGCACATTTATCTTCTCAGGATTCTCTGGCTCCTTCCTTGGGGAAGGAAGAGAGCATCTTGGAGACAGAACTCAAGAGCAAGGGCAGAGGTTAGAGACAGCTGAGAGCCCCTAACCTGAGAGGAGGCATCAACAATAGGCAGCAACAACTTTGAGGAAAGCTCATGAGCTGGTCAGTAGCGGAAAATGGAGGGGTGGCACTAGGTCAGCCTCTTGGGAAGGTCAACCTTGGCCTAGGTGAGCTCATGGAATATCTGGTGTTCCCAAGCAGAGTGGGGCAGGGCCCAAAGCCCCTCTCCCTCAGGAGAAAAAGGCACTCAGGGAGCCCCCTGGCAAGGGGTGCCAGTATTAGTCTTTAAGGCACAGCTGGGGGCAGACAAGGCGCCAAGGCACAACCGGTGGGGTGGGGACAAGGGAAGCCTCCAGGCCAGAGTGCCAGGGTCACAGGAGGATGCAGGATCGCCCACGCTTGATCGGCGTGGGGTTGAGCACAGCCCGGACAGCCTCAGCGAACACCTCCTTGACTCCGTCCTGCTGCAGGGCTGAGCACTCGAGGTAGCGCACAGCATGGATCTGCTTGGCCAATGACTGGCCCTGTTGCGGTGTGATGGGCGCCTGGCCCTGCTCCTTGAGGCGCCGAAGGGTATCTGGCTGGGCTCTCAGGTCCTTCTTGGTACCCACCAGGAGGATGGGTACATCAGGGCAGTGGTGGCACACTTCTGGATGCCACTTGTGTCTCACGTTCTCATAGGAGGGTGGACTGGCAATGGAGAAACAGATGACAAAGACGTTGGTCTGAGGGTAGGAAAGTGTGCGGAGGCGGTCATATTCCTCCTGGCCCGCAGTGTCCCACAGGTTCAGGTTCACTGTGCGCCCATCCACTGCACTCTGGGCGCTGTAATTGTCGAACACTGTGGGGATATATTCCTTGGGGAAGGCGTTGGTCGTGTAGCAGATGAGCAGGCACGTCTTGCCCACAGCCCCATCACCCACCACCACACACTTGATGCTCTGCATTGTGGGTGAAGCTGCTGCTGCGGAGCCAGTGCCTCGTTCCTCTTCCAGCCCCTCTGGAAGCAGTGACCTGTGGAGAGATGAGAGATGGAAGAAAACGTGGGGAGACACAGGAGAAAAACAGCTCCTGTTCTGTTATCCTGATACTTCCAAAATGCTGTCAAGACAGACACCAGAGACATCAAAATGAGTATTGAGCAAGGTGCTCAGAGAAGCAGTGGTACTTGGTAGAAACATAAACTCTGGCACCAGACTAAAATCAAACCATGGTTTATTTCATCTGACAAATGGACATCACTACTCTGTGCCTTGGTTTTCTTATCTGTAAAGAAAAGATCGTATCTTTCATTCATTGTGAAGGTTACAACTAATGTATGAAAGCATTTAGAATCGCACCTGGCTAATAATAAGTCTTAGGTGTTTTTATTTTTCCCCAGGTAGCACAGACATAGGAGGGTGTGCAAATGTAAGGATCTACTAGATCACGTACTACTCATGAACTCCTCCCACCAGCTCAATTTCTCACTGTTGGTTCAAAGCCTCAAAATTCAAAGATGTGTGTGTTAGTGATGGGGAAGCCCCATACTGGGAAGTGGAAAAGGAGCTGTGGTGGGTGGTATAGGGACTGTGAAAGACCTGGGCTTGAGACTAGCTGGAAGGGAAATGGTTTTACTCAAAGAGGTTACTTCTCTGGTTTACATTAATAGTATTTCCATCTTACTTGCATGAATAAGGAAGTTTGGATAGAGACCTTTGGAGAATGGGTCAGGGGAAAAAAATAAAGGCAGTAGGGCTGGAGAGATGGCTCAGCGGTTAAGGCACTCGCCTCCAGTGCCTAAGGCCCGGGGTT